>JBAMJV010003897.1:0-253994 GCA_037951105.1 Echinarachnius parma | reverse complement strand
GTATAATGCTCTTTTGACAATCGCTTCATTTGTGTATAGAAAGTCAACACCAGTAATACCCCCATAATGTTTTGGATGGATAGACACCTTATCAATACGTCAAACAGTTGGCGGGAATTGTTCAGATGATGATAAAAAGTTCAAATTGTGATGTATACTACTCGATCTTAGTTCATATCCAAAACTGACTTTTAGTTACAAAAACCTGCACTATAACATTACAATCTCAAAAAATGTACAAAAAGGTTTTTAAATAGTTGTTGAATATCTCTCTATCTAATCACTATTTCAACAAAACATCACATGCACAACATTTTATTTGTAATGGTTGAAACTGATCAGTGTTTAGAGAGCGCCCTTTTGTGTTTTAATGGCTCTTTTTGAATGATAACTGCTTTTTACTTAATCATAGTTCATTGATCAACATTTTCTGAAGCTTCTGTAAATAAGGTCCACCCTAGTCATCACCCCTCGATCCCCATCTTGCCGGGCTATATTATGTGCAAGTTTACTTGGCGTACCTAGTGTTTCACATGACTTTGCAGATGTTGTTCAAGGTCTGATTTTGTTGGAGAAATGTTCTGCAGTGTTCTAGCCTTTTTAAAATAATCTTAAATTGTTAGAAATAAGTAATGTAAAACAATATAGGTACGCGCCTATAAAATAAACTTAGTAAAAGTATGTTAACTGCTGAATATGAATATGCACGTATAGTGGGGGCTCTTAGGTCATGGGGTGTGCACTTCCGGAAAAAAGTGTGAATTTTGGCACACAGATAGTTTAGACCTTCCTCTTCAAGAAATTTGATGGAAGCAATTTTGCACTGCCCATTCTTGGCCGCCATCTGGAATTTCAAAATGGCCGCCATCTGGCACCTGTTTGCATTAATATCTCAGCAACTAAAACAGCTAGACAGTTATTTTTAGTGGCTATACCCACATAATGGGGGCCAACGAATCACCTGAATCAAATATCAAGACTTCAAATGGTAGCCATCTTGAATTTCAAAATGGCCGCCATCTGGCACCTGTTTTCATCAATATCTCAGCAACTAAAACAGCTAGAGAGTTATTTTTAGTGGCTATACCCACATAATGGGGGCCAACGAATCACCTGAATATAATTTCAAGACTTCAAATGGCAGCCATATTGAATTTCAAAATGGCCGCCATCTGGCACCTGTTTTCATCAATATGTCAGCAACTAAAACAGCTAGAGAGATATTTTCAGTGGCTTTACCCACATAATGGGGGCCAACGAATCACGTGAATCACATATCAAGACTTCAAATGGCAGCCATCTTGAATTTCAAGATGGCCACCATGGGAAGCCTACAATTAAACTCCATCTCAGAAACTAAAGCCATTACGAAGTTCATTTCAACTGATATGCCTATCTGTTTGTGGTCAACTTGTAACAATTTACCAATAGATGGAAGCAATTATGCACTTCCCAATTTTAACCGCCATCTTGAATTTCAAAATGGCTGCCATCTGAAACCCTATTTTCTCCAATATTTTACAAATTAAGACAGCTGCCACGAGTAGCTTATTCAATTATGTATCTCAGAATAAAATCAGTCCGTGCATTTTGATGGGTAGCCCATCTTAGGTCGGAAGCAATTCAGCAATGTTGCTGATATTTAATGATATAAAGATAATCTGAACCAAAAAGAAATCTACTTGACAATTCGATTGATTAAACAAAGTTATCGGGTAGGAGGTAGTTCAAAAGAGAATCAATGAGTGACTAACCTACCTTTAGAGAAAAGCAGTAACATTCATTCGAGCATTATTTGCAAATGTTTCAGTCCCCACTAATGAAAACTAATTAAATGGAAAAAGTTTGAACATTTTGTTGACCATACAAATGTTCACTTCCTAATATTCGGTTCTCATCAACAGCCTTCGTCAGCTGTGCATGACCTGACTGTTGACCTTTTTTACAAAATGATCAATTTTCTGATCGTAGACGTCATCAGGTAGTTTGTTTCGCGCACTGTCTCTGTTCAGTGTGGGTTGAAATGCCAGGATATATACATGCAGATATCTTCCTTCACCCTTTTTGTATTGTGCCACATTTCCGAAATGTAGACCTTTTGCCAGTCCGACCTGATGTGGCCGTTTTGAGACACTCCAGAGGAACGAATTGGGCGTCGGTGTTCCAAATGTATGGTCTTGGGAGATCGCTACGTTTCTTTCCCTTATGATTCACTGCATAAAACTGTTGTTTGATTCCTTGCAGCCAAATGACTACCCAGCTAGCCACCTGACGTTGGGCCGATGTCGGAATTTGGTTGCCGGATGTCGGCATATCGCCGCACAGTGGGCCAGGTGTGAGCAAAAGTGCGCCAAAATAGTGACTTGGTCATGGAAATGAAATTGCTTTTTTTCATGTTTTTAGCAAAGAATACAACCTGTAGAACATCTCCGAACAATATTTCTTCTCGATATTTATTTTAAGTGGGTCATTTTTCTTCACAAAGTCCAGAAATGTTGATTTTAGGGAACACATTGTGTTAAATGCAATATTGCGTTTTTTTCATGATATTTGCCAAACGGCCTGCTTAATCGACTTAAAATTTGAAATGCTCGTTTTATAATAGTTATCCTAAGTAATCATACATTTGAAAGCTAAACTGTTAGTTATGTCGGAATTTATGTTTAGTAGAATCAAACAAATAATGGGAGAAAATCGATGTTTTTTTTCATGCGCAAAAATGGTCAACATTGCTGCCGATTGCTGCGCTAAAAATATCCTGATTGCCTTACTTACAATGTATGCTTTACTTTGATATCACATTTGTCTGCCACCATCTGCCACCTTATGAGTAAGAAGTGGTTTTCCAACCACATGTTCGCCCTTTTTTTGCCGAAATCGCCCTTTTTTTGCGAAAGAGCGCGCCGTGCGCTCATACCAACGAACGTTGAGGGCGTATATCACGTTAGTAGGCAAACTACATAAGATACAGTTGTACGCTTTTTTCTTTGTTGACACAAGTAGCATCTATAAGAAGTCCTCTGACATTTTGTCTAAGATGATGGGACAAGCATATGGATTGTATAAAAGTAGTCAATGGTAGAAGAGAGCTCAAAAATGGAAGGAAATTCACAGAAAGCGAAATTCAAGAAAGATAGCGGTGGAGAGAGATAGCAAAAGATAGAAAGAGGTGGAGAAAGAGTGAGGGGAGAGAGGGGGAGAGAAACAAAAAACAGTTTAATGACGTCAGGGAAATTTGTAAATGCTCCAATTGTGTTTCTTAGGTCCAGAAACCCCATATAAGTTCCATAAATCAGTGTAATATGAATCTGTCTATGTGTTACAATGAATATTTGCCTTGTCCAATCAGAAAACAGTATTTTGATGACGTCAGAGAAATTTGTAAATGCTCCAATTGTGTTTCTTAGGTCCAGAAACCCCATATAAGTTCCACTAATCAGTGTAATATGAATCTGTCTATGTGTTACAATGAGTATTTGCCTTGTCCAATCAGAAAACAGTATTTTGATGACGTCAGAGAAATTTGAAAATGCTCCAACTGTGTTTCTTAGGTCCAGAAACCCCTTATAAGTTGCACTAATCAGTGTAATCTGAACCTGTATATGTGTTACAATGAATATTTGCTTTGTCCAATCAGAGAACAGTATTTTGATGACGTCACACGGATTTGAAAATACTCCCATCGAATTCTATGGGTCTGAAAACCCTTAGTTCCTCTAAAGTGGAACTTCATTAACCTTCTTCAATGAGTAATTAATTTTGGCACACTTTGAAACGGTTCTGGCCCACTGTGCGCCGTTGGCTCGAGGTTAAAATGTCCGCCAGCCCAACATCGTCACGACGTCATTTTTGTGATATATTGGCATAAGGTCATTTTCCGACAATGGCCCAACATCATGTCATGAGATGATGATGGGCCATTGTCGGAAAATGACGTTATGCCAATATATCACAAAAATGACGTCGTGACGATGTTGGGCTGGCGGACATTTTAACCTCGAGCCAACGGCGATATGCCGACATCCGGCAACCAAATTCCGACATCGGCCCAACGTCAGGTGGCTAGCTGGGTAGTAGTCCACCCTTTGCATGGAATTACAATGTATATACTACAACCCACAATTATTTGTTATGTTGTCTTAAGGCGGTACTAAGATTTTGTCTTGTGTTCTTGTCGGCTTTAGATACACCCTAATGCCCAATTAAATTGAAATTCAGTTGATTGCATCTGAGATTTCTAATATCTGGTCGGATGAGTTTCATTTTGAGCATTGCATGTTCCTCTCAGTTGGGTGATCCTTCTGTAGCTTTTTAAGCCCAAATATAGTTGCAACACACATAATAGAGA
Source organism: Echinarachnius parma (assembly GCA_037951105.1). Taxonomy (NCBI): domain Eukaryota; kingdom Metazoa; phylum Echinodermata; class Echinoidea; order Clypeasteroida; family Echinarachniidae; genus Echinarachnius; species Echinarachnius parma. The sequence continues at coordinate 249,646 of JBAMJV010003897.1, read as the reverse complement.
CTAGTAATATGTTATCATCTGGACAGCCAAGGGATTGGTGATTACAATAATGGAACAAACTAACAGTCACTCCTAATGTTTGTTCAAATAGGTAATTAGAGGTGAAATGAGACATTGGACAGTGTGAGTTGCTTTCCGATAAATCTTAACTTTCAGGCTACAATCAAGTTTGGTCACTATCATGACTTATGAAAGTGTCAAGGAACGACTTATCATTCCCTTCGTTAGGGAACTAAATGTGTACTCCTGCACAAATTGTTTCTTGAGTTTCTGATGAGTGTCATCCATGTAACGGTAACAATACCACCAAATTTGTGGTTTCGGTCCATTGTCAATGTCTATTTATTCAAGGGTTTTATTTACAAATTTCAAAGGATGGGAGTGAGAGGGAATATTATTGCTGCTTCACGGATTTGTTGGTAAAAGATCCATTGTAGCCAATGTACGTGGACCCTGTATGTGTACATGTTCTTGCAGGGGTTAGAAACCTGGCTCACAGACAAACTGGTCCAGACCTATCCTATTATATCTCCTCCTGTGTAACAGACATGTCACCAGGTAGCCAACTCTCGATTAAGCGTAGAAACTATCGAGAGTGGACACGTGGAAGACGAGATCTTCGATCATTATGACGTGTCTTTACGTACATTACCTACTTTAGTTGCCATAGACAAGTCAACACTTGAGGACACAATTATCTAGAGTATTATATAGGACCAGCATGTCTGAATTATATTGTCCTACTCCTGGAAGAATGTCTACGCTGCGCAAACCGATACTTTAACTATACAGTGACACTCTAAGCGAGCAGATATTGAACTCCCCGGACTTAGCGAAAAGGAGGGCATGTGGGCACTTAATTATGGTAGCTTGGAAGATTTACCAGGGAAAAATTCACACAGTTGGATTATATAACATTTTCGCCTCCAGTAACCACTGTCAACATTAGGAGTGACCCATACTTTGTTTTTATCGATCCCTATCAATCCCTTGACACTCTCCACGTGTGGCTTATCTAATTGGGCTTTTTAAATGGGCGAAAGCCAACTAGATAAACCCACACTTAAAAGGACATATCGTTCTACGCTACATCAAGGGTGCCTCAAACGCTCTTTGAAGGAATTTGGAATCAAAGTGTATTACAAGCCGTCAAGAACATTACACCAAATCTTAGCAGCTCATAACGACACGACTGAGAAAAGGAGCATAAATGGGTGGTGTATATGAGTCCTTAGCATGGACAAACTACAAAAGGATGTTTGCAAGGAATCACATTAAGCAGATACGGAGCTGTCTCTCAAAACCATATTCGTGGAACACTGAAGCAAGAATTCAATCAATACAATGATTTACAAGATGGCTACCACCTGACATTTTAAAAGCAATCCAGGTGATTCAGTGACATCAACATTAAGTATAACCACTCAAATTGATTGTGTTGCAGTGTGATCTGTAATAAAGAGCTTGAGCTGAATACAGTTCCCAGGGTGGCCAACTTGAAATGTATGACGACTGTCATTTTAAGACATCTATAAAGTCGATCTAGTTCATTAAATGACGCCAACAATGACGGCATAACCTCTGACATTATTATCCAGATGTTATTGTTTCTGAAATATTAACCCCTTGCTTAAATAAAGGAACTGAGTGTGCTATATATGCACAAAATATATGGGAATGTCAACATTTTGAAGCGAAAACAAATTTCAGGTGCTGACAATTTTTAAATTGAAGATGGAGGCGAAAATGGCACTTGCTAAATTGCTGCCAACCACTCTGGGTGCATCTGACTTGGGTCGTTCAAAACAGATAGGCATATCAGTTGAAATAAACTCTGTAATTGCTTTAGTTTCTGAGATGGACTTAAATATAGGCTTTCCATTCAAGATGGCTGCCTTTTGAAGTCTTGATATATGATTCAGGTGATTCGTTGGCTCCCATCATGTGGGTATAGCTACTAAAAATAACTCACTAGCTGTTTTAGTTACTGAGATATTGATGAAAACAGGTGCCAGATGGCGGCCATTTTGAAATTCAAGATGGCTGCCATTTGAAGTCTTGATATTCAATTCAGGTGATTCGTTGGTCCCCATTATGTGGGTATAGCCACTGAATTTAACTCTCTAGCTGTTTTAGTTGCCGAGATATTGATGAAAACAGGTGCCAGATGGCGGCCATTTTGAAATTCAAGATGGCTGCCATTTGAAGTCTTGATATTCGATTCAGGTGATTCGTTTGCCCCCATTATGTGGGTATAGCAACTGAAAATAACTCTCTAGCTGTTTTAGTTGCTGAGATATTGATGAAAACAGGTGCCAGATGGCGGCCATTTTGAAATTCAAGATGGCGGCCAAGAATGGGCCCTGCAAAATTGCTTCCATCAAATTTCTTGAAGAGGACTGTCTAAACTATCAGTGTGCCAAAATTCACGCTTTTTTCCGGAAGTGCACACTTCGTCCCATATATTGACTTAAGAGCCCCCACTAGTATAGCCCGGCAAGATGGGTGTCGAGGGATGACTTGGGTGGACCTTATTTACAGAAGCTTCAGATAATTTTAATGAACTAATACCCTGTGGATATTATGAAAAAAAGTGATGATAAGTGCAACATAGTTACCTAACTAGAGCATGAATATTGTAAGTAGAAATGCGAAATACTTACGCAAAACACACCTCACCATTTCACTACTCCAGCCCCCAAATTGTCCACCCATTATTGTTGTAAAATTACAATATGTTGAAAAATGTTGGAACTACCAAGGCCTACCTGGAGCAAAGTATGGGCAGTTAATTATATATACCCTTTTTCCCCCGCTCATGCAAAGTAAACAAAACAAGAACAAATTACAAATATTCAAGTCAACTTTTGGCGAATGGAGAAAAGTATGGGGAGGTAGATTCCCTCCCCCCCTCCCCCCCCCCCCCTCCCCTCCCCCGATACATAATCAAAGCCAACATATTTACAAAATCACATCACTTAAATAGTCAAACACACACAAACATGAGCACAACTTTAAACTAAAGAGGAGCATCTGACCCCCTATTCTCCACCCCCCCTACCCCCCCCCCTACTTTACCCAACCCTGCCATGACATGTACAGTCATCATACGCTAATCTATACAAAATGAGTGCACTTATAACAAAAAGAGAGAACATTTAGGGCGAAAGGGGGGGGGGGGGGGGGGGAGAGGAGTTCCCCCTTTTCTCCATTACACCCACTTCCCCCCTCCAATTACCCAACCCCTGCAATGAAATGTTCAACATCATCAGTCTAGCATACTCCCTCAATCCCTCTTTTGAGGGATCATGAATAATGCATGATCCAAGTTGCGGTTCACTGCGCGCAGCCGTGCTGTACAAAGTGAATGGAGACTCGCCTTCCGTTCATGACTTGTTCATCTTTAGACATTAATACAAACAGTTCCCATCGGTAGATCATTCTGAAATTCCAATATGTAACTCATAATAAATGTACAATTCCACACGCAAGATAAAAACAATTCACTACCGTTGGGAAATTTAGTAATGTCTGACTGAATACATAATGAGCACCTCAACATTTATAGATAGTTTATTTCAAGTCGCTTCAGAATATATGAGAAGGATCGATTGCCCATGCATATTATATACGCGTACGCTCTCGAGCACAGCGTACTGTACAGCGACATGGGTATGGAAGGGGGGGGGGGCACGGGATGGGCACGTCCCCTCCCCCTCCCCCATAATGCAAAACATAACAAATGTAAACATCAGGAAACAATTGTTACATATTTTTTAAGAGAACACTCGAAATACATGATAATGTTTGCCCCGATCATATTAGTGTGCACCCACCCCAACCCCCCTAATTGTCCGACCACACACTACGCTACTGGCACAGCTTATATGATTGTTGTGTTACTGTTACAGCATGCATACATGTAGCCACGGTATCAGAGAACTTAACAATCCAATCCCTTTATCGCCTCCCTACACTGTCCTGATCCGTGCGTGACCTTGTTAGGAATGCAACGGTTACCACACTCAAACGGCCCCTCGTCTACACTCATTTCGTGTACTAGTATTTTGCGTGTTATGAATTAGCATGAATTTCCTTTTGCAATGAAGTGGGTCTAGTCTAGGGATTGATATTTTGGAGTAAGAATAGTAATTCCTCATTCGATGTGCTGAACAACATAGAAAACATGAGAGAAAGAGAGAGTGAGCGAGAGAGAGAGGGTAATAGAGAGACGGGGAGAGAGGGTGTAAAAGTGCTATGTAGTCAGCTGAGCGATAGCCATTTACTGTATGTGTATGTGTGTTTGTGTGTGTGTGTGTGTGTGTGTGTGCGTGTGTGTGTGTGTGCGTGTGTGTGTGTGTGTGTGTGTGTGTGTGTGTGTGTGTGTGTGTGTGTGTGTGTGTGTGTGTGTGTGTGTGTGTGTGTTGTATCGATGCGCGCGCGCTCGAACTGTTGACACGTATAGGTGTCTAATAATTCATACGGTCTGAAACGAGAATATCTCCGATCAGCTGTTCAGTGAGCTCCGCTCAGCACCATAAAAATAATCCATTAAAAGGGGGATCTCACCATCGATATACCGATCCCTCCTTTTAGGGAGAATGCTAGACTGATCATATTACACTTTTATGTTAAAGGGATAGTTCTGGTAAGGAGAGTACAGTTTTGGTGAAACTGAATTTTAGTAACCAAAACCTGCATCATTACATATTGCAAACTAATAGTTATAACTAGAAAGGAACACAAAATTACAAATGACGTAGTAAAGATCATGTTATCATTCAAAAAGAGCCGTTAAAACATAAGAGGGCGCTCTCTAAACACTCATCGGTTTCAACCATTTTGAATCAAATATTGTGCATGTGATGTTTTGTTGAAATAGTGATTACATAGAGAAATAACCAACAACTATTGAAATACCTATTTTGTAACTTTTTGAAAAGAGGAAGCATTTTTTTGAATTTTTAACGGCTGGTTTAAAATTCTCTAATAAACCTGGGGCCACAGCTTTATTACAAATTGTTATATTTATGGATATTTCAGCCGTCTCTGAACCGATTTTGATCAAACAAAGTTGATTTTATTATTTAAATATTATGCTCTTTAAAATTTTACACTCAGTTTTTCATTACCTCTTCAAAAAAATAAGTAGTCTAGCGCCCTCTCTAACTTTTAAAATTTGGCTTGCAAAAGGCGGACAGTCCCTTTAAAGATTCCCTAATTGTATCCCCCAGCAGCAGTATGCTGCAGGGGGATACTTTGGATTCAGCAGCGTTCCGCCACCGCCGCCGCCGCCGCGTCATATTCTTGTGTGCGCTCTAACTGCCACATTCCTTGGCGGATTTCTTTCAAATTTTGTATGGAGGTGTATCTTGGTAAAATCTAGACACCAACAATTTTTGGTGATGCTGCCCCCAGTGTTCCGTCTTTATAGGGTAAAAGACCATATTTTTGTGGATGGTTTGTGTGCGCTCTATAGGCCACATTTCTCAAGGGATTTTGTTCAAATTTTGAATGAAGGTGTATCTTGGTATAATCTACAAGCCTGTAGATTTTGGTGATGCTGCCTCCAATGTTCCATCTTTTATAGGGTCAAAGGTCATATTTTGATAGATGTCTTGTGTGCACTCTAGTGTGCGGTCTAACTGCCATATTCCTTGATGGATTTCTTTCAAATTTTGTATGGAGGCGATCTTGGAATAATCTACACACCTGCAATTTCTGGTGATGCTGCCCCCAGTGTTCCGTCTTTTATAGGGTAAAAGGCCATATTTGTGTGTATGCTTAGTCTACAGGCCACATTTCTCAAGGGATTTTGTTCAAATTTTAAATGAAGGTGTATCTTGGTATAATCTACGAGCCTATATATTTTGGCGATGCTGCCTCCAGTGTTCCGTCTATTATAGGGTCAAAGGTCATACTTTAATAAATGTCTTGTGTGCATTCTAGTGTGCGGTCTAACTGCCATCCTTGACAGATTTTTTTCAAATTTTGTATGGAGGTGTGTAACTTGGTATAATAGATCTACACACTTACAATTTTTGGTGATGCTGCCCCCAGTGTTCCGTCCTTGATAGAGTCAAAGATCATTTGTGTCTTTTGTGCGCTTTTACTGCCACATTTCCTGACACATTTCTTTCAAATTTTGTATGGATGTGTATCTTTCTAAAAATCAACAATGTATCTTTAGTGTTTGGTGATGCTGCCACCAATGTTCCATCTTTTATAGGGTCAAAGGTCATTTTTTGGTAGGTGTCTAGTGTGCGCTCTGCAGGTCATATTTCTTGACAGATTTCTTTCAAATTTTGTATGGAAATGTATCTTGGTACAATCTACAAATTTATATTTGTTGGTCCTTTATAAGGTCAAAGGTCATATGTCTTTTGTGCGCTCTAACTGCCAAATTTCTTCATGGATTTCTTTCAGATTTTGTATGGAGGTGCGTCTTAGTCAAATCTACACATTGTAAGTATTTGGTGATGCTGCCACCTGTGTTCCGTCTGTTATAGGGTCAAAGGTCATATTTTGGTGGCTGTCTTGTGTGCCCTCTGCAGGCTCGCATTTCACATTTCTTGACAGATTTATTTTGAATTTTCTATACAGATCCTTTCGTTTGAGGGAGGGGAGGCTCGGTGGGATATCTTTGTCCCTCCTTCGAACATGAGAATGACGCAAAAATCGCTGCCAGTGCTGGGGGATACATGTACATTCGCATTGCGCAGCAATGGAAATTTCTAGTTTAAATTGATATACTCTATATTTGCTTCCTATTGGCTGCAGCCGTCTTCAGCTTGTCAACACTGACCAATGAGATGCTCCGTAACAAGTGGGTAGCCAGTGAGGTTGATAGATCAGTGGAAAACTCTTGGAGAGCAGTTAGTGATTGCAGTAGAGAATGCAGTTACAGATATTTTATTTGCATTATTCAAATTTTAATTTATATTCTTGTTGATTCCTATTGGCTGCAGCCATCTTCACCATGTCAACACTGACCATTGAGGTACTCTGTAACAAGTGGGTAGCAAGTTGATAGCCAGGGAAGTTGATAGAGCACAGGGGAACACTTGTAGAGCAGTTAAACTCTGCTTAATTTAATTTGTTTTTTTTGTTACTTCCTATTGGCTGCAGCGGTCTTCAGTATGTTGACATTGACCAATAAGATGCTCCGTGACAAGTGGATAGCTGATGAAGTAGACACGAGTAGTGGAGAACACTTGGAGAGCAATTTTGTTTGCATTTATAATTTAAATTGATATTCTTGTTGTTACTTCGTATCAGCTGCAGCGGTCTCCAGCGTGTCAACACTGACTAATGAGACGTTCCTTAACAAGTGGACAGCTAGTGCGGGTGATAGAGCAGTGGAGAACACTTGAGAGCAGTTTTGTTTGCATTTATAATTAAAATTCATATTTTTCTTGCTTTCTATTGGCTGCAGCTGTCTTCATCATGTCAGCACTGACCAATGAGAAGCTCTGTAACAAGTGGATGGCCGCATGAGGTTAACAGGGCAGTGGAGAACACGAGCAACTTACTTTGCATAATTCATTTCAAATAAATTGCATAATTCCAATAATTCAATTTGCTTGATTCAAATTTATATACTAGTATTCTGGTTGCTTCCTATTGGCTGCAGCGGTCTTCAGTATGTCGACATTGACCAATGAGACGCTCCTTGACGAGTGGATAGCCAGGGAGGTTGATAGAGCAGTGGAGAATCCTTGGAGAGGATTTCAAGATAATTAAATTTAAATTATAAGATAATTTAAATTGATATTAACTTCATAATATTTGTGTTGCCTATTGGTTGCAGTGGGTTTGACCATGTCATCATTGACCAATGAGATGCTCCATACGAAGTGGATAGCCAATGAGGTAGATAGAGCGATGGAGAACACTTCGAGAGCAATTTTGTTTGCATAATTTAAATTTATTTATATTCTTGTTGTTTCCTATTGGCTGCAGCCGTCTTCATCATGTCAACACTGACCAATGAGATGCTCTGCAACAAGTGGGTGGCCCCATGAGGTAAAACGGGCAGTGGAGAACATGAGCAACTTAATATGCTTGATTAAAATGTATATATTCTTGTTGCTTCCTATTGGCTGCAGCGGTCTTCAGCATGTCGACACTGACCAATGAGACGCTCCGTGACAAGTGGATAGCCGATGAAGTAGACAGAGCCATGGAGAACTATCTTGATGGCATCAACCTGGACATGGAGCTCACTCTGACCAAAGAACAAGCTCCGCTACTGACCACACTGGTGCAACTTTTGAGCGACGCCTTCCACAAAGCCATTCCTTTGTCAAAGGTTTGTTTTTTCAAATGGGTACCGGTAGTTTTGTACATTCAGATAGTAACATCAAATTTAGCATCTTCTTAATAAAAAGAAATTGATGCTAGATGGTTTTAGTGTTTAGTGAAACACCACACTGGTGTGCCCTATAATAACTCTTAGGGCATTGCAAGATAGTTGTAGAATATGGCCAGCGAAAAGTTTTAATACATCAACCAATGTAGAGGTTAAACTCAGTACAACATACAACCAAGGTTAAACTTAGTTCAACAGCAATTGAAATGAAGCTAGTTTATTATGTGAAAATAATTTTTTTTAAATCTACATTTCACAATCTGATGAATCTAATGTTTTACTTCCCTTCTGCCAGGTTTCGTTTGACGCCCCACACACCAGATTCAGTAGAAGTCGGCCGTACGAGTACGACAAGTTGGCGGCCATTTTGGATTACATGGTCATCATGGCGTATGACATGGGTTATGCCCGTGGCATTCCCTCTAATGTTGCTAGCAGCCATGGTGCTTACTCTACAATGGTCCAAGGTAGGTTTGTTTGAATTTCTACTAAGGTCTAAAATGTATCAGGTTGTAGCTCGTTCGTTCATGTCTCCTTAATTAGATCAAGATAAGAGATACAGTTCCTAAATTAAGTTTGTCCATCTCTCGATGGCTGCGATGGCCGGCTCATTAACGAGGGAGAGATCGTCATCCGTGCAAGCCGTCCCGCCGCACTGCAGGATGTGGTCCATCGTCTGCGTCTCTCCGCATTCGCATAGAGTCTCCTTCAGGAGCAAAGCCCTATCTTGCCATGTTGACCTTACACCGTCCCATTCTTGTCTGCATTCGGTTCAGGCGTTGCCACTCTGGCCACTTTAGGTTTAGTCCTGTGATGAGTATGGTTTGTAGCTGACCTCTTGTGACTCCTCTGATCTTGCCTTGCACAGCCGCCTTCAGGGTCTGATATAAATCTATCTCCATCATTTCCTTTTCACCCTCAAGCCATCTCTGTCTGGGTCTTCCTGTCTTTCTACTGCCTTGAGCAATATCAGTCATCATATTCTTCCTCCAATCCGCTGTCTCAGTGCATAATGTGTTCAAAGTATTGAGCTGTCAGTTGATACACTTGCGCAAGGAGTGATTATGGTCTTTGGATGAGTACGACAAGTTAGCAGTCATTTTGGATTGCATGATCCTACCCCCTACTATAGCTAGCAGAAATTGTGTTTAATCTCCAATGTATGTTTTTTTTAAAGATCCTCAGGCGTGGAGATGCTACGCCGCAGGTCACCACTTGAACTAGGCTAGTTTGCGTGCACTGCATATCACCGAACAATAGTGCATTAAGTACTGTACGCAAGGTGTTCACAAAATTACTGCAAATCTACCAACATCTCTAAGATCATCTAAAATCACTTCAATTATTTTAATTATTTAATTTATTTGTTACAGAATGGGAATCATCCAAAATAATTTCTACTTGTGTTTATTTTAACCCCTTGACTACAGGAACCGAGTGGGTTGAGTACAAAGTCTATGGGGATTTCATTAACTCGTAGCGAATGAGTTAATATCATTTCAACTTTATATCTGAATATTTCAATTAATTAATTTCTATTTTATAGGAATGGGAGTCTTCTTTGCCGAGTAAGCTGGTAATAGCTGTTTCCTGATACAGATTTTACTTCAAAAGCATCAACATCTCTAAGGACCATTAAAGATAATTTCAACTTATCAGATTATTTCAATTATTTCCTTTTGTTGTTGTTATAAAGAAATGAGTAGCTTCTTCGCTAAGTGAATTCCACCTAGTTAGCTGATTCTAGTTGTGCTGTGTTACAGATATAACAAATAAAGATAATCTGAAAATTATCTGATTTTTGCAATCGTTTCATTTCATTTGTATAGGAATGGGGTCGTTCTTCGATAAGGGTATACCACCTAGTAAGCTTGTACTAGCTGTTCCTTGGTACGGGTATGACTTCAAATGCACCAACCTCTCGGGGGTAAGTGAAACATCTGGCTAAGGCTTCTTGTCATTTAGAAAAAAGCGCATCTATCCCTGGCTTTCACGAAATCCCGCTTTTCTGGTAAAAGGAGACATTACCCGGGCCAGAAAACTGATGGCATGAATGGTGCGGTTTTTCTGAAAAGGGACGAAATCCGGTTTATTGTTATCGTCCCTTTTCAGAAAAAACTGCACCATTCATGCTCTCTGTTTTCTGGCCCGTGTAATCCCGCCTTTTACCAGAAAAACGGGATTTCATGAAAGCCAGGGAAAGTTGCAGTTTTTCTAAATGACAAGAAGCCTAAGGGGCTCGACACTAGCCTAGGCTTATAAGAATCAATGGCTCAAATTCTCATCAGTAGCACAATTTTAGTCCAGGGCCCCGTTGCAGAAAGAGATACAATCGATTGTAAGTTAGGATTGAGCATAAGTCAGAACATTTACGCGTTTCAACCAATAAGATTTGCGCATCTGGAACACGTGATCTGACTTACGATTAATTGCAACTTACAATCGATTGTATCTCTTTCTGCAACGGGGCCCAGGCTCCATAAAACAGACGGACAATTCTGGAAACTGGTTAAACCGATTCACACCTGGGTTCAAAGTGTTTCAGGTGTAATCAGGTGTAATCAATTAGTAATATTATTACTTATACCGCGCTTTTCCCATAAGGCCCAAAACGCTTACAATCAAATTCAACAACAATTATAAATACATGTACAATAAAAATGATGCAATCACAAACTACTACAAAGATGTGTTTTCAGAGCCTTTCTGAAGGCACTGACTGATGTAGACTGTCTAATAGCAAGTGGTAAATTATTCCAGTATTTTGATGCAGATACAGTAAATGTCCTATCACCTACAGAAAATGTGAGGCGGAGAGGATCACTGGATGACCTCAACCTCTTGGTATGTGTGTATAAAATCAAACAAGTATCTAGATATTTTGGTGCTTGAATGTTGAGGATTTTATAGACAAACAAGAGTAATTTAAATATTATCCGTTGTTTCAAAGGAAGCCAATGCAACGAATTGAAGAGTGGCTGAGATGGGTGGTCCCTAGAAACCTGAAACACCAATCGGGCTGCCCAATTTTAAAGTTGTTGCACACGATTCAATTGAGTTGAAGGAATGGAAGAGAGAAGCCTGTTACAATAATCAATACGAGATAGAACTAGAGAACTATAGATTCTTGGCTCTGACGTAGGGTCCTGTCTGATACCACCCAGGTTTTGGGTAATTCTCTTTTTAGGTTGAGCTCTTCCAGAGACTTTGCAGAAGACCAAAAGGGTGTCCATAATGTATGGCACATGTTGGGTAGGTTCCCAAGGTCCTCTTGGATAGGTAGGTATGGGTTGGTGGAGGTGAATAGACAATATAATCCCGGGCGATTCGTTCGCTCAGGACAAAGTAGTCTCGTACATGCAGACCCATGAATACATGCTTTGGAATGGTGATGCGTTTTCCAATTACATTTTTTTTCTTCCTGGAAACATATTTTTGTGAACTTGTTGATGGAATGGACTACTAAAGATGTTACTTTTCATTTATACACAAATCTAATTTTGGGTGGAGGAACCCTTTAACTCTATGGGAATTTTAAAAATGTAGATTGACATTGTTTTTTTTTTTCTTTGCACAGAACATTTGTTCCATTGAGTTTGCGGACTGCTTTGACTGTGATCCGCCACAGCGAGCAAGCTCTCTACTCAGTTACATGGCCATCATGGACCTCGTAGCTCGCAACGCAACCACACAGCCCATATGGAACGGCACGTGTGATTCCTTTTACTTTTCATACAAGGTGAGTTTTTAGAAAATGTTAGGGGAAAGGGATTTATTCTTCAAGGGTCTAGAACGGATTTCGGACCCTTCATTCAATTTGAACGAAGGCCCCGTTGACGCTTTCCAGTGATATATGATTAGGACATAAAGGGCAATGAAACTATGGCTTTTGGCTATTATTATCGTTTAGAGGGTGAACAGACATTTTATCTGATACATAACTTGGCAATTTTGGCCTCCTAGATCCCATGAAATCCTTACGTGAACATAATTTATTCACATTTTACTAATTCTTACGGTGGCAAAAGGTGATGGGAGCGGCCATGTTCTTGTAATTGCCCGACATGCTTTGCAAACTATGACGTGTGTGCTACGGGCCGAACAGAAAGCTTTTCACTGATTTATAGACTCGTCAAAGCATCTACAAGTATTCAGACAATGGTTTGAATAGGTGCTATTGAAATGCATTAGTCCATATTACTGACCGTAAGTCCACTCAAACCTAATTATAGCGGCCTCCAGTGTTCGCATGAATAGTGGTAAACCCGATAGAGTTTTCACATATTTCTCCCATAGCAGAAATCTGAGTCGGAGTTATGTATATATAATAAAAAGGCATAGTAAGATGTATCAAGTAGGATAAACTCTATTCTTGAGTAGCATTGCCTTTTAACCCTAACCAGGCCGGGAGCGGAGGGGGGGGGGGAGGGGGGGGGGGGGGGGGGGGGGGGGGGGGGTGGAGGGGGGGTGGGGGGGGGTGGAATCCACCCCCTCATCGACTTTTCGCGCGATGATTCCGCAACGCGCGCAGGTATTGCCGCGCGACTTCATGAGTTTTATTATTGAAGTCTTGCGCAACTTTTGAGACCAAATTTGCGACGACCGGGTATACCGTTCTAAAGTCACGTGACCTTTTGTAAGTGACCGTCGGCCTAAAAATCGCTAAATCTTGTGATTTGTGTACAAATCCTATGGAAATTGATTTTTTCTTAGAATAGACAAAACGTTCATTATTTTTCATTCTAATCACTGCAATCATTTAGTTTGGGGCTAAAACTTGTTGAATAATAAGCAAATAATTACCGTTGGTGAAGGTGATGGGACAAACTATCACTTCCGAGGCGATCTGGATGTAGCTATCTTTCCGAAGCGAAGCTGAGGAAAGATAGCGTATACATTCAGATCGCCGAGGAAGTGATAGTTTGCCATCGCCTGAAACCAAAGGTGATTATTTGCTTTATATTCCACATCACTTATTTTGATCACAAACGACCTATAACTAACAATTGAGCAATTGATCGAGTCTTTTATTTTAATTTCGTCAATCCTGCACATGAACAAGATTTATGATTAAAAGTCAAAGACGCTTATACCATTGTCTATTAAGCGTAGCCGCGCGCAAACGTTGCGCATCAGCGCGCTACCTTTCTGCGCACTAACGCGCGCACGCGTATACTTGCGCGCGAACAATTGAATATCTACACAGTGCAACGCACTTTTACCGACTATCTAGTGAGTGCAACGCACTTTCACCCAAAATATCTACACAGTGTAACGAACTTTTCTTCCCCTATCAATGATGGGCGAAACTATATTTCATCACGTGGTTAACTTTTGACCAATCGTAGAGCAAGATTCTTAGTATGTGGAATATAATTGATATTATATCCCTCATCAGATCGTTTTACCATTGTATTTGACAAATGATAGTTTTGGACAACACGCGCGATCCCCGCGCAAACATGTGACCGGGCTGTTAGCAAAAAATTAACACTAAAAGTTCGTTACGCGTTCGTCCCATAGATCATGTGTTTAAGCAAAATGCACACGCGATCGAATTTGTGCAGTACTCTATGGCGCACACGTTCTAGTCACGTGATTGACATTGCTGGTAAAAACTAACACCCTGGGAAGAAGAACGCCAAGACAGCCAATAAGCACATCAGTGGGAGCGCTAGCACGCATTCATCGCGTATGTGCGCAACTGCCAGCGCGTTGGTGCGCACTCAGTTTTGCGTCTTTGTGATTGTGTGCGCAAAATAACAATGACTTTAAGCGTATTAGATGCGCCGTGGTTATGGAGGCTCATACTGGCTTCTTTAATGTCGATTGATTTTTATATCAAAATTTACAAGCGATTTTATGAAATATTCAGAGATTATCACTTATTTTGCTATAAGCTGAACACAATCACTGATATTGATGAGTGATATAAAACAACTAACGAATGTGCTTGATTGTGATAGGCAATCTATTACCTCGGTGGGCTCAAAATGACTATTACCCTCAGCTACGCTTCGGGTAATAATCATTTTGAGCCCACCTCGGTAATAGATTTGACTATCACAAGAAGCCCATTCGTTAGTTGTATAATAATTTTTTCCACTGAAAAAAAAAAAAAAAAAAAAAGGAAACAAACAAAGAAATACATAAGAAATTCCAAAAACAAAGAAATACATGAGGAATTTTTGGGATGTCGCATTTTTTTTTTTTTGAAAATCTGTTAATTAAGTCATAAAGAATATTCATGCACAAAATTAGCATATTCTGAGCCATATTTAGTGATTTATAGACAAATAGGGGATTTGTGCATAATTAATTAGAAATTGATATTTTTCCAAAAAATAACAATGCAATATTGTAGATTACATTGCAAGCTATCTGTGTGCAAAATTTCACGGCGGCCGCGCGTTCGACGACCGAGATCTCGGGGGGGGGGGGGGGGGGTGTAATCCACCCCCCCCCTCCCCCCCACCCCCCCCCCCCCCCCCCCCCCCCCGGTCAGAGCATAGCCAAAATAACCCGGCCTGGTTAGGGTTAAGCACTAAAGGTAGGTTACCACATGGAAAATGCCATAATGGATTTTTATGACTACAGTGTAAGTATTACGATATTTACAAGTTGTATTTATTTTTATCTTTTTTGTGTTTTTGCATATTATATAGGATCAGTCCACGGGCCAAATACACCAGGTCTGGTATGAACACTCAGCAAGCCTCGCTATACGCTACTACTTCGCAAAGGTCGTCAACCTTTTTGGGGTGGCCATGTGGCACGCAGATGAACTAGACTACTCCAACAGCACGGTTGCTAGGCAACAGACCAAGGCGATGTGGAATGCCATAGCAAAGTTTTTGGAGCCACTCTAACCAACCGCTAGGGCGGTGCGACTTTTTTATTTACCAGTTCAGGATGGACTGATTTTACTACAACACAGTGCCGTAGCTACGGGGGCGGGGGGGGGGGGACTGAAATTAAGTTCTCTTCACAGATTATATCAATACCTTTTTGAAGGTTAAACAAGAATATTCTGGATGGCCTGATTGGTGTCAAACAGAAGAGGATAAAGCAATGTACATTAGGGAGTATTACGAAACAGAACAAATTCAACTAGATGAAACTAAAATCCAGAAAAATAAGGGGTTATGATCACCCTCGAAATTGATTTTAAATTCCTTCTGGGGCAGATTTGGTATGAGGAAAAACTAAGAAAAAAACTACTTTAATAGACAAACCTGCCGATTTGTGTGATCGTTTGACATCGGATGAAATAGGTGTCAAAGATTTGTACTTTGTAAGTGATGAAAGGATCAACATCAGATCCTGTAAAAAAGGTCCAATCAAACCTAAAATATAATGTAGTCATTGCTGCATTCACTACTGCTCAAGCCAGAGTGAAATTATATGAGGTAATTGACTGTCTGGGAAAAAGAGTACTATACTATGATACAACGCAATAATCATCCAGAAAAATGGAATACTTATAGGGTTGTTTATGACAACCCAACCCCACTAAACCACTTCACCGTTGTCTTTGGGTATAAATGTCCAAATTAAGATTTTAAAATGTATTTAGGTTAATGTAATGAGCTCTTTTCGTCATGTCTACCTTTGCTCGCTTCCGAGTGAGAAGCATGTTGGCCTCTTCCTTGAGTCTCTTCCTTCGGTAAAATTGTTTCGCAGTTGGCCGCAGTTGTAATATTTGTACTCGCGTCATCTTGCTTGATATATCTAGACGAGAGAAAAATAAAAATTGGTAGACACACAGATATAATACCTAACGCTTTGGAACCAATTAAAAAAGTACTTAGTTTTTTTTTTACTTCTATGAAATTATTCTGACGTTGAGTCTGCCAGAAATGGAAGGGTTACAACTCGGATTAGTCAGGGGTAGGCAAGTCATGTTAATGCACGTACGAAAAAGAAACTCTGTAAATTCCTTATATATGTGAAAATGTATTTTTCTTGAAATTGTACAAAATGAAAGTAATATTCAATGAAATGTATAACATAATTGTTATCATGCAGACCAGTTATTTACAATTTGTCAGATTTCAACAGTTTGTGTAAGTGCGTGAGTGAGAACTGACCAGTGAAAATAATATGTGTATGGTTTATGCAATACTAATTCAACATTCACTACATGCCTATTCTACACTAATTTAATTGAACATCTATTATTTCAGACCCCTATAAACACAAATCAGCTTCTACAATAGGGAATATATTACTTATTTACAATTTGTTGCAACTTAAAGTCTGGGTCGTACATTGGAACAAGTTTTTTTTCTGAGAGTGAATGAAATTGTAAACTTTGTGGTCATTTTAGTGCGATTGTGAGTGAACCATGATACAATACCCAACATGCTACGTACCGCCTTTGATTCTATGCATCAGAAAATACAAACAGTACTGGCCACATACAGCTGACCAGTATGACTGTAATGATCTAGTATTAAAGTTCTATTCATACCCCTGATTGTCCAAAACAGTTTTTAAAATTTAAAGAACACTTTGAAAGGGGGCTTCCTAAAAGAATCAAAGATATGTCCATATTTGTTGACATTCCCAGCAACCCAATGGCTACCGGGTTCGTCTTGATGGTCTACAGTACATTAGCGATAAATGCCGCCGAAATTTATTTACTGAAAAAGTCCCTATACAAACTATTTGCATTTACAACACTTTGAATATGTAGTGAATTCATAATGTTACACTTAATAGCAGACTAACTACCAAAATCAATGATAACGTTACGGTTTCTAGCAATTTCAACTACACTTTCATACTCTGTGTACACAAGTACATTAACAGTTTCTGGTAGAGGTTCGGCAAACTGCATCTCTATAGACGGACGTTGCCGTTCTTTCGCAGATTAAAGCAAACCCCAGATGACAAGTCTGGCGTCAAATTAAACGCGTATAGTGTCTAACCATGACCATAATCGTTTCTGTCTATCTGATTCCCTTTGTCCCGAAACATAGAGTTGGTCCCTGAAAATAGTGTTTGATACGCCAAGGTGAAGTTTGGGTCGGGTTCTGTGAACTTTGGTCGGAAGGGTTTCCAATAAGGAACCTGCTCGGAGTCTGCATACAAGGCTATGTAAAGTTCAGGTTATAATGATGAAAGTTGAATGGGTGATCTTGGGGTAATCACCGTTAAAGGCTGTATTACAGACGCATCCAACAACGATGCGTTTTGATAGCTGACCTAAAATCAGACTTTCCCTAGAAAAGGACAAGTTTCCTCGTGGGATGCTGAACGTCTTGACATCAGCTCGTCTGATGGGGTATTTTGCTGTTTGTGTCTCCAGATTCTTAGCATGGATAAGGCTTGTATCGGGGCTTAGTTTTACCCGTCTTATATGGAGGGAGGCATTCGTAATAGAAACTTTTAAGTTTGCATTGTCGGCACCTGACATTAGAGCGAATCTATTTTTTTTTTTTAATGCGGTTTAGTTTAGGTTTAATGTCCACACCACCCAAAAGAAGACGTTCTTGGAAGAATATGTCCAAGTGTAGAATGCCCGTCAATATTGAGATAAAAATGGTATTCTTTATGCCCGACAATTTGGTTTTAAAGGAAAACATTCTACCCTATTTGCAATGAGTGATTTTGTATTGAATGTAAATAATGCTTTTGAAAATAGGGAACATCTTTTAGGATTATTTTTCGATTTAAGGAAAGCTTTTGATAGCATTGATCACGATATTTTATTTAATAAATTAAAATTTGTATGGCAAAACGGGTATATATTTACAGCTTTTCAAAAGTTATTTGTGCAATAGACAACAGTTTGTTTATCTTAACTCAATTAATTCTACTATGCAATCAATAACATGTGGAGTACCACAAGGATCAATTTCATTTTTATTATGCATTAATGATTTGCCATCGTCTTCACCGGTAAATGTTCACAAATGATTTTTAGGTAATAAATTGGTTTGTAATGTTTTGAAAACACATTTTATGATATTTTGTACATGTACGAGCACCAGACAAGAGTGAAGATCACGAGACAGGTGTGAATATACGAGCACCAGACAGGAGTGAAGGTCACAAGACAGGTGTGAAGAAACGAGCACTAGACAGGAGTGAAGATCACGAGACAGGCCGTAGTGAAGATACGAGCACCAGACAGGAGTGAAGATCACAAGACAGGTGTGAATATGCGAGCACCAGACAAGAGTGAAGATCACGAGACAGGTGTGAAGATACGAGCACCAGACAGGAGTGAAGATCACAAGACAGGTGTGAAGATACGAGCACTAGACAAGGGTGGAGATCACGAGACAGGTGTGAAGATACGAGCACTAGACAAGGGTGAAGATCACGAGACAGGAGTGAAGATCACGAGACAGGTGTAAAGATACGAGCACCAGACAGGTGTGAAGATCACGAGCCGGGTGTGAAGATACGAGCACCAGACAGGAGTAAAGATCACGAGACGGGTGTGAAGATACGAGCACCAGACAGGAGTGAATATCACGAGACTGGTGTGAATATGCGAGCACAAGACAAGAGTGAAGATCACGAGACGGGTGTGAAGATACGAGCACCAGACAAGAGTGAAGATCACGAGACAGGTGTGAAGATACGAGCACTAGACACGAGTGGAGATCACGAGACAGGTGTGAAGATACGAGCACCAGACAAGAGTGGAGATCATAAGACGGGTGTGAAGATACGAGCACCAGACAGGAGTGAAGATCACGAGACGGGTGTGAAGATACGAGCACTAGACAAGAGTGAAGATCACAAGACAGGTGTGAAGATACGAGCACTAGACAAGAGTGAAGATCACAAGACAGGTGTGAAGATACGAGCACTAGAAAAGAGTGAAGATCACGAGACAGGGGTGAAGATACGAGCACCAGACAGGAGTGAAGATCACGAGACATGTGTGAAGATACGAGCACTAGACAAGAGTGAAGATCAAGAGACAGGTGTGAAGATACGAGCACCAGACAAGAGTGAAGATCACGAGACAGGTGTGAAGATACGAGCACTAGACAAGAGTGGAGATCACGAGACAGGTGTGAAGATACGAGCACTAGACAAGAGTGGAGATCACGAGACAGGTGTGAAGATACGAGCACTAGACAAGAGTGAAGATCATGAGACAGGTGTGAAGATACCAGCACTAGACAAGAGTGGAGATTACGAGACAGGTGTAGAGATACGAGCACTAGACAAGAGTGAAGATCACGAGACAGGTGTGAGGATACGAGCACTAGACAAGAGTGGAGATCACGAGACAGGTGTGAAGATACGAGCACTAGACAATAGTGGAGATCACGAGACAGGTGTGAAGATACGAGCACTAGACAAGAGTGGAGATCACGAGACAGGTGTGAAGATACGAGCACCAGACAAGAGTGAAGATCACGAGACAGGTGTGAAGATACGAGCACTAGACAAGCGTGGAGATCACGAGACAGGTGTGAAGATACGAGCACTAGACAAGCGTGGAGATCACGAGACAGGTGTGAAGATACGAGCACTAGACAAGCGTGGAGATCACGAGACAGGTGTGAAGATACGAGCACTAGACAAGAGTGGAGATCACGAGACAGGTGTGAAGATACGAGCACCAGACAAGAGTGGAGATCACAAGACGGGTGTGAAGATACGAGCACCAGACAGGAGTGAAGATCACAAGACAGGTGTGAAGATACGAGCACTAGACAAGAGTGGAGATCACGAGACAGGTGTGAAGATACGAGCACTAGACAAGAGTGGAGATCACGAGACAGGTGTGAAGATACGAGCACTAGACAAGAGTGAAGATCACGAGACAGGTGTGAAGATACGAGCACTAGACAAGAGTGAAGATCACGAGACAGGTGTGAAGATACGAGCACTAGACAAGAGTGAAGATCACGAGACAGTAGTGAAGATCACGAGACGGGTGTGAAGATACGAGCACCAGACAGGAGTGAAGATCACGAGACAGGTGTGAAGATACGAGCACTAGACAAGAGTGGAGATCACGAGACAGGTGTGAAGATACGAGCACTAGACAAGAGTGGAGATCACGAGACAGGTGTGAAGATACGAGCACCAGACAAGAGTGAAGATCACGAGACAGGTGTGAAGATACGAGCACTAGACAAGAGTGGAGATCACGAGACAGGTGTGAAGATACGAGCACTAGACAAGAGTGGAGATCACGAGACAGGTGTGAAGATACGAGCACCAGACAAGAGTGGAGATCACAAGACGGGTGTGAAGATACGAGCACCAGACAGGGGTGAAGGTCACGAGACGGATGTGAAGATACGAGCACCAGACAGGAGTGAAGATCTAAAGACAGGTGTAAAGATACGAGCACCAGACAGGAGTGAAGATCACGAGACGGGTGTGAAGATACGAGCACTAGACACGAGTGGAGATCACGAGACAGGTGTGAAGATACGAGCACCAGACAAGAGTGGAGATCATAAGACGGGTGTGAAGATACGAGCACCAGACAGGAGTGAAGATCACGAGACGGGTGTGAAGATACGAGCACTAGACAAGAGTGAAGATCACAAGACAGGTGTGAAGATACGAGCACTAGACAAGAGTGAAGATCACAAGACAGGTGTGAAGATACGAGCACTAGAAAAGAGTGAAGATCACGAGACAGGGGTGAAGATACGAGCACCAGACAGGAGTCAAGATCACGAGACATGTGTGAAGATACGAGCACTAGACAAGAGTGAAGATCAAGAGACAGGTGTGAAGATACGAGCACCAGACAAGAGTGAAGATCACGAGACAGGTGTGAAGATACGAGCACTAGACAAGAGTGGAGATCACGAGACAGGTGTGAAGATACGAGCACTAGACAAGAGTGGAGATCACGAGACAGGTGTGAAGATACGAGCACTAGACAAGAGTGAAGATCACGAGACAGGTGTGAAGATACCAGCACTAGACAAGAGTGGAGATTACGAGACAGGTGTAGAGATACGAGCACTAGACAAGAGTGAAGATCACGAGACAGGTGTGAAGATACGAGCACTAGGCAAGCGTGGAGATCACGAGACAGGTGTGAAGATACGAGCACTAGACAAGAGTGGAGATCACGAGACAGGTGTGAAGATACGAGCACTAGACAAGAGTGGAGATCACGAGACAGGTGTGAAGATACGAGCACCAGACAAGAGTGAAGATCACGAGACAGGTGTGAAGATACGAGCACTAGACAAGCGTGGAGATCACGAGACAGGTGTGAAGATACGAGCACTAGACAAGCGTGGAGATCATGAGACAGGTGTGAAGATACGAGCACTAGACAAGCGTGGAGATCACGAGACAGGTGTGAAGATACGAGCACTAGACAAGAGTGAAGATCACGAGACAGGTGTGAAGATACGAGCACTAGACAAGAGTGAAGATCACGAGACAGGAGTGAAGATCACGAAACAGGTGTGAAGATACGAGCACCATACAGGTGTGAAGATCACGAGACGGGTGTGAAGATACGAGCACCAGACAGGAGTGAAGATCACGAGACAGGTGTGAAGATACGAGCACCAGACAGGAGTGAAGATCACAAGACAGGTGTGAAGATACGAGCACTAGCCAAGAGTGGAGATCACAAGACAGGTGTGAAGATACGAGCACCAGACAGGAGTGAAGATCACGAGACGGGTGTGAAGATACGAGCACTAGACACGAGTGGAGGTCACGAGACAGGTGTGAAGATACGAGCACCAGACAAGAGTGGAGATCATAAGACGGGTGTGAAGATACGAGCACCAGACAGGAGTGAAGATCACGAGACGGGTGTGAAGATACGAGCACTAGAAAAGTGTGAAGATCACGAGACAGGGGTGAAGATACGAGCACCAGACAGGAGTGAAGATCACGAGACAGGAGTGAAGATCACGAGACAGGTGTGGGGATACGAGCACCAGACAAGAGTGGAGATCATTAGACGGGTGTGAAGATACGAGCACCAGACAGGAGTGAAGATCACGAGACGGGTGTGAAGATACGAGCACTAGACAAGGGTGGAGATCACGAGACAGGTGTGAAGATACGAGCACTAGAAAAGAGTGAAGATCACGAGACAGGTGTGAAGATACGAGCACCAGACAAGAGTGAAGATCACGAGACAGGTGTGAAGATACGAGCACTAGACAAGAGTGGAGATCACGAGACAGGTGTGAAGATACGAGCACTAGACAAGAGTGGAGATCACGAGACAGGTGTGAAGATACGAGCACCAGACAAGAGTGGAGATCACAAGACGGGTGTGAAGATACGAGCACCAGACAGGGGTGAAGGTCACGAGACGGATGTGAAGATACGAGCACCAGACAGGAGTGAAGATCTAAAGACAGGTGTAAAGATACGAGCACCAGACAGGAGTGAAGATCACGAGACAGGTGTGAAGATACGAGCACTAGACAAGAGTGAAGATCACGAGACAGGTGTGAAGATACGAGCACTAGACAAGAGTGAAGATCACGAGACAGTAGTGAAGATCACGAGACGGGTGTGAAGATACGAGCACCAGACAGGAGTGAAGATCACGAGACAGGTGTGAAGATACGAGCACTAGACAAGAGTGGAGATCACGAGACAGGTGTGAAGATACGAGCACTAGACAAGAGTGGAGATCACGAGACAGGTGTGAAGATACGAGCACCAGACAAGAGTGAAGATCACGAGACAGGTGTGAAGATACGAGCACTAGACAAGAGTGGAGATCACGAGACAGGTGTGAAGATACGAGCACTAGACAAGAGTGGAGATCACGAGACAGGTGTGAAGATACGAGCACCAGACAAGAGTGGAGATCACAAGACGGGTGTGAAGATACGAGCACCAGACAGGGGTGAAGGTCACGAGACGGATGTGAAGATACGAGCACCAGACAGGAGTGAAGATCTAAAGACAGGTGTAAAGATACGAGCACCAGACAGGAGTGAAGATCACGAGACGGGTGTGAAGATACGAGCACTAGACACGAGTGGAGATCACGAGACAGGTGTGAAGATACGAGCACCAGACAAGAGTGGAGATCATAAGACGGGTGTGAAGATACGAGCACCAGACAGGAGTGAAGATCACGAGACGGGTGTGAAGATACGAGCACTAGACAAGAGTGAAGATCACAAGACAGGTGTGAAGATACGAGCACTAGACAAGAGTGAAGATCACAAGACAGGTGTGAAGATACGAGCACTAGAAAAGAGTGAAGATCACGAGACAGGGGTGAAGATACGAGCACCAGACAGGAGTCAAGATCACGAGACATGTGTGAAGATACGAGCACTAGACAAGAGTGAAGATCAAGAGACAGGTGTGAAGATACGAGCACCAGACAAGAGTGAAGATCACGAGACAGGTGTGAAGATACGAGCACTAGACAAGAGTGGAGATCACGAGACAGGAGTGAAGATCACGAAACAGGTGTGAAGATACGAGCACCATACAGGTGTGAAGATCACGAGACGGGTGTGAAGATACGAGCACCAGACAGGAGTGAAGATCACGAGACAGGTGTGAAGATACGAGCACCAGACAGGAGTGAAGATCACAAGACAGGTGTGAAGATACGAGCACTAGCCAAGAGTGGAGATCACAAGACAGGTGTGAAGATACGAGCACCAGACAGGAGTGAAGATCACGAGACGGGTGTGAAGATACGAGCACTAGACACGAGTGGAGGTCACGAGACAGGTGTGAAGATACGAGCACCAGACAAGAGTGGAGATCATAAGACGGGTGTGAAGATACGAGCACCAGACAGGAGTGAAGATCACGAGACGGGTGTGAAGATACGAGCACTAGAAAAGTGTGAAGATCACGAGACAGGGGTGAAGATACGAGCACCAGACAGGAGTGAAGATCACGAGACAGGAGTGAAGATCACGAGACAGGTGTGGGGATACGAGCACCAGACAAGAGTGGAGATCATTAGACGGGTGTGAAGATACGAGCACCAGACAGGAGTGAAGATCACGAGACGGGTGTGAAGATACGAGCACTAGACAAGGGTGGAGATCACGAGACAGGTGTGAAGATACGAGCACTAGAAAAGAGTGAAGATCACGAGACAGGTGTGAAGATACGAGCACCAGACAAGAGTGAAGATCACGAGACAGGTGTGAAGATACGAGCACTAGACAAGAGTGGAGATCACGAGACAGGTGTGAAGATACGAGCACTAGACAAGAGTGGAGATCACGAGACAGGTGTGAAGATACGAGCACCAGACAAGAGTGGAGATCACAAGACGGGTGTGAAGATACGAGCACCAGACAGGGGTGAAGGTCACGAGACGGATGTGAAGATACGAGCACCAGACAGGAGTGAAGATCTAAAGACAGGTGTAAAGATACGAGCACCAGACAGGAGTGAAGATCACGAGACAGGTGTGAAGATACGAGCACTAGACAAGAGTGAAGATCACGAGACAGGTGTGAAGATACGAGCACTAGACAAGAGTGAAGATCACGAGACAGTAGTGAAGATCACGAGACGGGTGTGAAGATACGAGCACCAGACAGGAGTGAAGATCACGAGACAGGTGTGAAGATACGAGCACTAGACAAGAGTGGAGATCACGAGACAGGTGTGAAGATACGAGCACTAGACAAGAGTGGAGATCACGAGACAGGTGTGAAGATACGAGCACCAGACAAGAGTGAAGATCACGAGACAGGTGTGAAGATACGAGCACTAGACAAGAGTGGAGATCACGAGACAGGTGTGAAGATACGAGCACTAGACAAGAGTGGAGATCACGAGACAGGTGTGAAGATACGAGCACCAGACAAGAGTGGAGATCACAAGACGGGTGTGAAGATACGAGCACCAGACAGGGGTGAAGGTCACGAGACGGATGTGAAGATACGAGCACCAGACAGGAGTGAAGATCTAAAGACAGGTGTAAAGATACGAGCACCAGACAGGAGTGAAGATCACGAGACGGGTGTGAAGATACGAGCACTAGACACGAGTGGAGATCACGAGACAGGTGTGAAGATACGAGCACCAGACAAGAGTGGAGATCATAAGACGGGTGTGAAGATACGAGCACCAGACAGGAGTGAAGATCACGAGACGGGTGTGAAGATACGAGCACTAGACAAGAGTGAAGATCACAAGACAGGTGTGAAGATACGAGCACTAGACAAGAGTGAAGATCACAAGACAGGTGTGAAGATACGAGCACTAGAAAAGAGTGAAGATCACGAGACAGGGGTGAAGATACGAGCACCAGATAGGAGTCAAGATCACGAGACATGTGTGAAGATACGAGCACTAGACAAGAGTGAAGATCAAGAGACAGGTGTGAAGATACGAGCACCAGACAAGAGTGAAGATCACGAGACAGGTGTGAAGATACGAGCACTAGACAAGAGTGGAGATCACGAGACAGGTGTGAAGATACGAGCACTAGACAAGAGTGGAGATCACGAGACAGGTGTGAAGATACGAGCACTAGACAAGAGTGAAGATCACGAGACAGGTGTGAAGATACCAGCACTAGACAAGAGTGGAGATTACGAGACAGGTGTAGAGATACGAGCACTAGACAAGAGTGAAGATCACGAGACAGGTGTGAAGATACGAGCACTAGACAAGCGTGGAGATCACGAGACAGGTGTGAAGATACGAGCACTAGACAAGAGTGGAGATCACGAGACAGGTGTGAAGATACGAGCACTAGACAAGAGTGGAGATCACGAGACAGGTGTGAAGATACGAGCACCAGACAAGAGTGAAGATCACGAGACAGGTGTGAAGATACGAGCACTAGACAAGCGTGGAGATCACGAGACAGGTGTGAAGATACGAGCACTAGACAAGCGTGGAGATCATGAGACAGGTGTGAAGATACGAGCACTAGACAAGCGTGGAGATCACGAGACAGGTGTGAAGATACGAGCACTAGACAAGAGTGAAGATCACGAGACAGGTGTGAAGATACGAGCACTAGACAAGAGTGAAGATCACGAGACAGGAGTGAAGATCACGAAACAGGTGTGAAGATACGAGCACCATACAGGTGTGAAGATCACGAGACGGGTGTGAAGATACGAGCACCAGACAGGAGTGAAGATCACGAGACAGGTGTGAAGATACGAGCACCAGACAGGAGTGAAGATCACAAGACAGGTGTGAAGATACGAGCACTAGCCAAGAGTGGAGATCACAAGACAGGTGTGAAGATACGAGCACCAGACAGGAGTGAAGATCACGAGACGGGTGTGAAGATACGAGCACTAGACACGAGTGGAGGTCACGAGACAGGTGTGAAGATACGAGCACCAGACAAGAGTGGAGATCATAAGACGGGTGTGAAGATACGAGCACCAGACAGGAGTGAAGATCACGAGACGGGTGTGAAGATACGAGCACTAGAAAAGTGTGAAGATCACGAGACAGGGGTGAAGATACGAGCACCAGACAGGAGTGAAGATCACGAGACAGGAGTGAAGATCACGAGACAGGTGTGGGGATACGAGCACCAGACAAGAGTGGAGATCATTAGACGGGTGTGAAGATACGAGCACCAGACAGGAGTGAAGATCACGAGACGGGTGTGAAGATACGAGCACTAGAAAAGAGTGAGGATCACGAGACAGGTGTGAAGATACGAGCACCAGACAAGAGTGAAGATCACGAGACAGGTGTGAAGATACGAGCACTAGACAAGAGTGGAGATCACGAGACAGGTGTGAAGATACGAGCACTAGACAAGAGTGGAGATCACGAGACAGGTGTGAAGATACGAGCACCAGACAAGAGTGGAGATCACAAGACGGGTGTGAAGATACGAGCACCAGACAGGGGTGAAGGTCACGAGACGGATGTGAAGATACGAGCACCAGACAGGAGTGAAGATCTAAAGACAGGTGTAAAGATACGAGCACCAGACAGGAGTGAAGATCACGAGACGGGTGTGAAGATACGAGCACTAGACACGAGTGGAGATCACGAGACAGGTGTGAAGATACGAGCACCAGACAAGAGTGGAGATCATAAGACGGGTGTGAAGATACGAGCACCAGACAGGAGTGAAGATCACGAGACGGGTGTGAAGATACGAGCACTAGACAAGAGTGAAGATCACAAGACAGGTGTGAAGATACGAGCACTAGACAAGAGTGAAGATCACAAGACAGGTGTGAAGATACGAGCACTAGAAAAGAGTGAAGATCACGAGACAGGGGTGAAGATACGAGCACCAGACAGGAGTGAAGATCACGAGACATGTGTGAAGATACGAGCACTAGACAAGAGTGAAGATCAAGAGACAGGTGTGAAGATACGAGCACCAGACAAGAGTGAAGATCACGAGAAAGGTGTGAAGATACGAGCACTAGACAAGAGTGGAGATCACGAGACAGGTGTGAAGATACGAGCACTAGACAAGAGTGGAGATCACGAGACAGGTGTGAAGATACGAGCACTAGACAAGAGTGAAGATCATGAGACAGGTGTGAAGATACCAGCACTAGACAAGAGTGGAGATTACGAGACAGGTGTAGAGATACGAGCACTAGACAAGAGTGAAGATCACGAGACAGGTGTGAAGATACGAGCACTAGACAAGAGTGGAGATCACGAGACAGGTGTGAAGATACGAGCACTAGACAATAGTGGAGATCACGAGACAGGTGTAAAGATACGAGCACTAGACAAGAGTGGAGATCACGAGACAGGTGTGAAGATACGAGCACCAGACAAGAGTGAAGATCACGAGACAGGTGTGAAGATACGAGCACTAGACAAGCGTGGAGATCACGAGACAGGTGTGAAGATACGAGCACTAGACAAGCGTGGAGATCACGAGACAGGTGTGAAGATACGAGCACTAGACAAGCGTGGAGATCACGAGACAGGTGTGAAGATACGAGCACTAGACAAGAGTGGAGATCACGAGACAGGTGTGAAGATACGAGCACCAGACAAGAGTGGAGATCACAAGACGGGTGTGAAGATACGAGCATTAGACAGGAGTGAAGATCACAAGACAGGTGTGAAGATACGAGCACTAGACAAGAGTGGAGATCACGAGACAGGTGTGAAGATACGAGCACTAGACAAGAGTGGAGATCACGAGACAGGTGTGAAGATACGAGCACTAGACAAGAGTGAAGATCACGAGACAGGTGTGAAGATACGAGCACTAGACAAGAGTGAAGATCACGAGACAGGTGTGAAGATACGAGCACTAGACAAGAGTGAAGATCACGAGACAGTAGTGAAGATCACGAGACGGGTGTGAAGATACGAGCACCAGACAGGAGTGAAGATCACGAGACAGGTGTGAAGATACGAGCACTAGACAAGAGTGGAGATCACGAGACAGGTGTGAAGATACGAGCACTAGACAAGAGTGGAGATCACGAGACAGGTGTGAAGATACGAGCACCAGACAAGAGTGAAGATCACGAGACAGGTGTGAAGATACGAGCACTAGACAAGAGTGGAGATCACGAGACAGGTGTGAAGATACGAGCACTAGACAAGAGTGGAGATCACGAGACAGGTGTGAAGATACGAGCACCAGACAAGAGTGGAGATCACAAGACGGGTGTGAAGATACGAGCACCAGACAGGGGTGAAGGTCACGAGACGGATGTGAAGATACGAGCACCAGACAGGAGTGAAGATCTAAAGACAGGTGTAAAGATACGAGCACCAGACAGGAGTGAAGATCACGAGACGGGTGTGAAGATACGAGCACTAGACAAGCGTGGAGATCACGAGACAGGTGTGAAGATACGAGCACTAGACAAGAGTGGAGATCACGAGACAGGTGTGAAGATACGAGCACTAGACAAGAGTGGAGATCACGAGACAGGTGTGAAGATACGAGCACCAGACAAGAGTGAAGATCACGAGACAGGTGTGAAGATACGAGCACTAGACAAGCGTGGAGATCACGAGACAGGTGTGAAGATACGAGCACTAGACAAGCGTGGAGATCATGAGACAGGTGTGAAGATACGAGCACTAGACAAGCGTGGAGATCACGAGACAGGTGTGAAGATACGAGCACTAGACAAGAGTGAAGATCACGAGACAGGTGTGAAGATACGAGCACTAGACAAGAGTGAAGATCACGAGACAGGAGTGAAGATCACGAAACAGGTGTGAAGATACGAGCACCATACAGGTGTGAAGATCACGAGACGGGTGTGAAGATACGAGCACCAGACAGGAGTGAAGATCACGAGACAGGTGTGAAGATACGAGCACCAGACAGGAGTGAAGATCACAAGACAGGTGTGAAGATACGAGCACTAGCCAAGAGTGGAGATCACAAGACAGGTGTGAAGATACGAGCACCAGACAGGAGTGAAGATCACGAGACGGGTGTGAAGATACGAGCACTAGACACGAGTGGAGGTCACGAGACAGGTGTGAAGATACGAGCACCAGACAAGAGTGGAGATCATAAGACGGGTGTGAAGATACGAGCACCAGACAGGAGTGAAGATCACGAGACGGGTGTGAAGATACGAGCACTAGAAAAGTGTGAAGATCACGAGACAGGGGTGAAGATACGAGCACCAGACAGGAGTGAAGATCACGAGACAGGTGTGGGGATACGAGCACCAGACAAGAGTGGAGATCATTAGACGGGTGTGAAGATACGAGCACCAGACAGGAGTGAAGATCACGAGACGGGTGTGAAGATACGAGCACTAGAAAAGAGTGAAGATCACGAGACAGGTGTGAAGATACGAGCACCAGACAAGAGTGAAGATCACGAGACAGGTGTGAAGATACGAGCACTAGACAAGAGTGGAGATCACGAGACAGGTGTGAAGATACGAGCACTAGACAAGAGTGGAGATCACGAGACAGGTGTGAAGATACGAGCACCAGACAAGAGTGGAGATCACAAGACGGGTGTGAAGATACGAGCACCAGACAGGGGTGAAGGTCACGAGACGGATGTGAAGATACGAGCACCAGACAGGAGTGAAGATCTAAAGACAGGTGTAAAGATACGAGCACCAGACAGGAGTGAAGATCACGAGACGGGTGTGAAGATACGAGCACTAGACACGAGTGGAGATCACGAGACAGGTGTGAAGATACGAGCACCAGACAAGAGTGGAGATCATAAGACGGGTGTGAAGATACGAGCACCAGACAGGAGTGAAGATCACGAGACGGGTGTGAAGATACGAGCACTAGACAAGAGTGAAGATCACAAGACAGGTGTGAAGATACGAGCACTAGACAAGAGTGAAGATCACAAGACAGGTGTGAAGATACGAGCACTAGAAAAGAGTGAAGATCACGAGACAGGGGTGAAGATACGAGCACCAGACAGGAGTGAAGATCACGAGACATGTGTGAAGATACGAGCACTAGACAAGAGTGAAGATCAAGAGACAGGTGTGAAGATACGAGCACCAGACAAGAGTGAAGATCACGAGAAAGGTGTGAAGATACGAGCACTAGACAAGAGTGGAGATCACGAGACAGGTGTGAAGATACGAGCACTAGACAAGAGTGGAGATCACGAGACAGGTGTGAAGATACGAGCACTAGACAAGAGTGAAGATCATGAGACAGGTGTGAAGATACCAGCACTAGACAAGAGTGGAGATTACGAGACAGGTGTAGAGATACGAGCACTAGACAAGAGTGAAGATCACGAGACAGGTGTGAAGATACGAGCACTAGACAAGAGTGGAGATCACGAGACAGGTGTGAAGATACGAGCACTAGACAATAGTGGAGATCACGAGACAGGTGTAAAGATACGAGCACTAGACAAGAGTGGAGATCACGAGACAGGTGTGAAGATACGAGCACCAGACAAGAGTGAAGATCACGAGACAGGTGTGAAGATACGAGCACTAGACAAGCGTGGAGATCACGAGACAGGTGTGAAGATACGAGCACTAGACAAGCGTGGAGATCACGAGACAGGTGTGAAGATACGAGCACTAGACAAGCGTGGAGATCACGAGACAGGTGTGAAGATACGAGCACTAGACAAGAGTGGAGATCACGAGACAGGTGTGAAGATACGAGCACCAGACAAGAGTGGAGATCACAAGACGGGTGTGAAGATACGAGCATTAGACAGGAGTGAAGATCACAAGACAGGTGTGAAGATACGAGCACTAGACAAGAGTGGAGATCACGAGACAGGTGTGAAGATACGAGCACTAGACAAGAGTGGAGATCACGAGACAGGTGTGAAGATACGAGCACTAGACAAGAGTGAAGATCACGAGACAGGTGTGAAGATACGAGCACTAGACAAGAGTGAAGATCACGAGACAGGTGTGAAGATACGAGCACTAGACAAGAGTGAAGATCACGAGACAGTAGTGAAGATCACGAGACGGGTGTGAAGATACGAGCACCAGACAGGAGTGAAGATCACGAGACAGGTGTGAAGATACGAGCACTAGACAAGAGTGGAGATCACGAGACAGGTGTGAAGATACGAGCACTAGACAAGAGTGGAGATCACGAGACAGGTGTGAAGATACGAGCACCAGACAAGAGTGAAGATCACGAGACAGGTGTGAAGATACGAGCACTAGACAAGAGTGGAGATCACGAGACAGGTGTGAAGATACGAGCACTAGACAAGAGTGGAGATCACGAGACAGGTGTGAAGATACGAGCACCAGACAAGAGTGGAGATCACAAGACGGGTGTGAAGATACGAGCACCAGACAGGGGTGAAGGTCACGAGACGGATGTGAAGATACGAGCACCAGACAGGAGTGAAGATCTAAAGACAGGTGTAAAGATACGAGCACCAGACAGGAGTGAAGATCACGAGACGGGTGTGAAGATACGAGCACTAGACAAGCGTGGAGATCACGAGACAGGTGTGAAGATACGAGCACTAGACAAGAGTGGAGATCACGAGACAGGTGTGAAGATACGAGCACTAGACAAGAGTGGAGATCACGAGACAGGTGTGAAGATACGAGCACCAGACAAGAGTGAAGATCACGAGACAGGTGTGAAGATACGAGCACTAGACAAGCGTGGAGATCACGAGACAGGTGTGAAGATACGAGCACTAGACAAGCGTGGAGATCATGAGACAGGTGTGAAGATACGAGCACTAGACAAGCGTGGAGATCACGAGACAGGTGTGAAGATACGAGCACTAGACAAGAGTGAAGATCACGAGACAGGTGTGAAGATACGAGCACTAGACAAGAGTGAAGATCACGAGACAGGAGTGAAGATCACGAAACAGGTGTGAAGATACGAGCACCATACAGGTGTGAAGATCACGAGACGGGTGTGAAGATACGAGCACCAGACAGGAGTGAAGATCACGAGACAGGTGTGAAGATACGAGCACCAGACAGGAGTGAAGATCACAAGACAGGTGTGAAGATACGAGCACTAGCCAAGAGTGGAGATCACAAGACAGGTGTGAAGATACGAGCACCAGACAGGAGTGAAGATCACGAGACGGGTGTGAAGATACGAGCACTAGACACGAGTGGAGGTCACGAGACAGGTGTGAAGATACGAGCACCAGACAAGAGTGGAGATCATAAGACGGGTGTGAAGATACGAGCACCAGACAGGAGTGAAGATCACGAGACGGGTGTGAAGATACGAGCACTAGAAAAGTGTGAAGATCACGAGACAGGGGTGAAGATACGAGCACCAGACAGGAGTGAAGATCACGAGACAGGAGTGAAGATCACGAGACAGGTGTGGGGATACGAGCACCAGACAAGAGTGGAGATCATTAGACGGGTGTGAAGATACGAGCACCAGACAGGAGTGAAGATCACGAGACGGGTGTGAAGATACGAGCACTAGAAAAGAGTGAAGATCACGAGACAGGTGTGAAGATACGAGCACCAGACAAGAGTGAAGATCACGAGACAGGTGTGAAGATACGAGCACTAGACAAGAGTGGAGATCACGAGACAGGTGTGAAGATACGAGCACTAGACAAGAGTGGAGATCACGAGACAGGTGTGAAGATACGAGCACCAGACAAGAGTGGAGATCACAAGACGGGTGTGAAGATACGAGCACCAGACAGGGGTGAAGGTCACGAGACGGATGTGAAGATACGAGCACCAGACAGGAGTGAAGATCTAAAGACAGGTGTAAAGATACGAGCACCAGACAGGAGTGAAGATCACGAGACGGGTGTGAAGATACGAGCACTAGACACGAGTGGAGATCACGAGACAGGTGTGAAGATACGAGCACCAGACAAGAGTGGAGATCATAAGACGGGTGTGAAGATACGAGCACCAGACAGGAGTGAAGATCACGAGACGGGTGTGAAGATACGAGCACTAGACAAGAGTGAAGATCACAAGACAGGTGTGAAGATACGAGCACTAGACAAGAGTGAAGATCACAAGACAGGTGTGAAGATACGAGCACTAGAAAAGAGTGAAGATCACGAGACAGGGGTGAAGATACGAGCACCAGACAGGAGTGAAGATCACGAGACATGTGTGAAGATACGAGCACTAGACAAGAGTGAAGATCAAGAGACAGGTGTGAAGATACGAGCACCAGACAAGAGTGAAGATCACGAGACAGGTGTGAAGATACGAGCACTAAACAAGAGTGGAGATCACGAGACAGGTGTGAAGATACGAGCACTAGACAAGAGTGGAGATCACGAGACAGGTGTGAAGATACGAGCACTAGACAAGAGTGAAGATCATGAGACAGGTGTGAAGATACCAGCACTAGACAAGAGTGGAGATTACGAGACAGGTGTAGAGATACGAGCACTAGACAAGAGTGAAGATCACGAGACAGGTGTGAAGATACGAGCACTAGACAAGAGTGGAGATCACGAGACAGGTGTGAAGATACGAGCACTAGACAATAGTGGAGATCACGAGACAGGTGTAAAGATACGAGCACTAGACAAGAGTGGAGATCACGAGACAGGTGTGAAGATACGAGCACCAGACAAGAGTGAAGATCACGAGACAGGTGTGAAGATACGAGCACTAGACAAGCGTGGAGATCACGAGACAGGTGTGAAGATACGAGCACTAGACAAGCGTGGAGATCACGAGACAGGTGTGAAGATACGAGCACCAGACAAGAGTGGAGATCACAAGACGGGTGTGAAGATACGAGCACCAGACAGGAGTGAAGATCACAAGACAGGTGTGAAGATACGAGCACTAGACAAGAGTGGAGATCACGAGACAGGTGTGAAGATACGAGCACTAGACAAGAGTGGAGATCACGAGACAGGTGTGAAGATACGAGCACCAGACAAGAGTGGAGATCACAAGACGGGTGTGAAGATACGAGCACCAGACAGGAGTGAAGATCACAAGACAGGTGTGAAGATACGAGCACTAGACAAGAGTGGAGATCACGAGACAGGTGTGAAGATACGAGCACTAGACAAGAGTGGAGATCACGAGACAGGTGTGAAGATACGAGCACTAGACAAGAGTGAAGATCACGAGACAGGTGTGAAGATACGAGCACTAGACAAGAGTGAAGATCACGAGACAGGTGTGAAGATACGAGCACTAGACAAGAGTGAAGATCACGAGACAGTAGTGAAGATCACGAGACGGGTGTGAAGATACGAGCACCAGACAGGAGTGAAGATCACGAGACAGGTGTGAAGATACGAGCACTAGACAAGAGTGGAGATCACGAGACAGGTGTGAAGATACGAGCACTAGACAAGAGTGGAGATCACGAGACAGGTGTGAAGATACGAGCACCAGACAAGAGTGAAGATCACGAGACAGGTGTGAAGATACGAGCACTAGACAAGAGTGGAGATCACGAGACAGGTGTGAAGATACGAGCACTAGACAAGAGTGGAGATCACGAGACAGGTGTGAAGATACGAGCACCAGACAAGAGTGGAGATCACAAGACGGGTGTGAAGATACGAGCACCAGACAGGGGTGAAGGTCACGAGACGGATGTGAAGATACGAGCACCAGACAGGAGTGAAGATCTAAAGACAGGTGTAAAGATACGAGCACCAGACAGGAGTGAAGATCACGAGACGGGTGTGAAGATACGAGCACTAGACACGAGTGGAGATCACGAGACAGGTGTGAAGATACGAGCACCAGACAAGAGTGGAGATCATAAGACGGGTGTGAAGATACGAGCACCAGACAGGAGTGAAGATCACGAGACGGGTGTGAAGATACGAGCACTAGACAAGAGTGAAGATCACAAGACAGGTGTGAAGATACGAGCACTAGACAAGAGTGAAGATCACAAGACAGGTGTGAAGATACGAGCACTAGAAAAGAGTGAAGATCACGAGACAGGGGTGAAGATACGAGCACCAGACAGGAGTCAAGATCACGAGACATGTGTGAAGATACGAGCACTAGACAAGAGTGAAGATCAAGAGACAGGTGTGAAGATACGAGCACCAGACAAGAGTGAAGATCACGAGACAGGTTTGAAGATACGAGCACTAGACAAGAGTGGAGATCACGAGACAGGTGTGAAGATACGAGCACTAGACAAGAGTGGAGATCACGAGACAGGTGTGAAGATACGAGCACTAGACAAGAGTGAAGATCACGAGACAGGTGTGAAGATACCAGCACTAGACAAGAGTGGAGATTACGAGACAGGTGTAGAGATACGAGCACTAGACAAGAGTGAAGATCACGAGACAGGTGTGAAGATACGAGCACTAGACAAGCGTGGAGATCACGAGACAGGTGTGAAGATACGAGCACTAGACAAGAGTGGAGATCACGAGACAGGTGTGAAGATACGAGCACTAGACAAGAGTGGAGATCACGAGACAGGTGTGAAGATACGAGCACCAGACAAGAGTGAAGATCACGAGACAGGTGTGAAGATACGAGCACTAGACAAGCGTGGAGATCACGAGACAGGTGTGAAGATACGAGCACTAGACAAGCGTGGAGATCATGAGACAGGTGTGAAGATACGAGCACTAGACAAGCGTGGAGATCACGAGACAGGTGTGAAGATACGAGCACTAGACAAGAGTGAAGATCACGAGACAGGTGTGAAGATACGAGCACTAGACAAGAGTGAAGATCACGAGACAGGAGTGAAGATCACGAAACAGGTGTGAAGATACGAGCACCATACAGGTGTGAAGATCACGAGACGGGTGGGAAGATACGAGCACCAGACAGGAGTGAAGATCACGAGACAGGTGTGAAGATACGAGCACCAGACAGGAGTGAAGATCACAAGACAGGTGTGAAGATACGAGCACTAGCCAAGAGTGGAGATCACAAGACAGGTGTGAAGATACGAGCACCAGACAGGAGTGAAGATCACGAGACGGGTGTGAAGATACGAGCACTAGACACGAGTGGAGGTCACGAGACAGGTGTGAAGATACGAGCACCAGACAAGAGTGGAGATCATAAGACGGGTGTGAAGATACGAGCACCAGACAGGAGTGAAGATCACGAGACGGGTGTGAAGATACGAGCACTAGAAAAGAGTGAAGATCACGAGACAGGGGTGAAGATACGAGCACCAGACAGGAGTGAAGATCACGAGACAGGAGTGAAGATCACGAGACAGGTGTGGGGATACGAGCACCAGACAAGAGTGAAGATCACGAGACGAGTGTGAAGATACGAGCACTAGACAAGAGTGGAGATCACGAGACAGGTGTGAAGATACGAGCACTAGACAAGCGTGGAGATCACGAGACAGGTGTGAAGATACGAGCACTAGACAAGAGTGAAGGTCACAAGACAGGTGTGAAGATACGAGTACTAGACAAGAGTGGAGATCACGAGACAGGTTTGAAGATACGAGCACCAGACAAGAGTGGAGATCACAAGACGGGTGTGAAGATACGAGCACCAGACAAGCGTGGAGATCACGAGACAGGTGTGAAGATACGAGCACTAGACAAGAGTGGAGATCACGAGACAGGTGTGAAGATACGAGCACTAGACAAGAGTGGAGATCACGAGACAGGTGTGAAGATACGAGCACCAGACAAGAGTGAAGATCACGAGACAGGTGTGAAGATACGAGCACTAGACAAGCGTGGAGATCACGAGACAGGTGTGAAGATACGAGCACTAGACAAGCGTGGAGATCATGAGACAGGTATGAAGATACGAGCACTAGACAAGCGTGGAGATCACGAGACAGGTGTGAAGATACGAGCACTAGACAAGAGTGGAGATCACGAGACAGGTGTGAAGATACGAGCACCAGACAAGAGTGGAGATCACAAGACGGGTGTGAAGATACGAGCACCAGACAGGAGTGAAGATCACAAGACAGGTGTGAAGATACGAGCACTAGACAAGAGTGGAGATCACGAGACAGGTGTGAAGATACGAGCACTAGACAAGAGTGGAGATCACGAGACAGGTGTGAAGATACGAGCACTAGACAAGAGTGAAGATCACGAGACAGGTGTGAAGATACGAGCACTAGACAAGAGTGAAGATCACGAGACAGTAGTGAAGATCACGAGACGGGTGTGAAGATACGAGCACCAGACAGGAGTGAAGATCACGAGACAGGTGTGAAGATACGAGCACTAGACAAGAGTGAAGATCACAAGACAGGTGTGAAGATACGAGCACTAGACAAGAGTGAAGATCACAAGACAGGTGTGAAGATACGAGCACTAGAATAGAGTGAAGAACACGAGACAGGGGTGAAGATACGAGCACCAGACAGGAGTGAAGATAACAAAACAGGTGTGAAGATATGAGCACTAGACAAGAGTGGAGATCACGAGACAGGTGTGAAGATACGAGCACCAGACAGGAGTGAAGATCACGAGACAGGTGTGAAGATACGAGCACTAGACAAGAGTGGAGATCACGAGACAGGTGTGAAGATACGAGCACTAGACAAGCGTGGAGATCACGAGACAGGTGTGAAGATACGAGCACTAGACAGGAGTGAAGATCACAAGACAGGTGTGAATATGCGAGCACCAGACAAGAGTGAAGATCACGAGACAGGAGTGAAGATATAAGCACCAGACAGTAGTGAAGATCACGAGACAGGAGTGTAGATACGAGCACCAGACAAGAGTGAAGATCACGAGACAGGAGTGAAGATACGAGCACCAGACAAGAGTGAAGATCACGAGACAGGTGTGAAGATACGAGCACCAGACAGGAGTGAAGATCACGAGACGGGTGTGAAGATACGAGCACTAGACAAGAGTGGAGATCACGAGACAGGTGTGAAGATACGAGCACTAGACAAGAGTGGAGATCACGAGACAGGTGTGAAGATACGAGCACTAGACAAGAGTGGAGATCACGAGACAGGTGTGAAGATACGAGCACTAGACAAGAGTGGAGATCACGAGACAGGTGTGAAGATACGAGCACTAGACAAGAGTGGAGATCACGAGACAGGTGTGAAGATACGAGCACTAGACAAGAGTGGAGATCACGAGACAGGTGTGAAGATACGAGCACCAGACAAGAGTGAAGATCACGAGACAGGTGTGAAGATACGAGCACTAGACAAGAGTGGAGATCACGAGACAGGTGTGAAGATACGAGCACTAGACAAGAGTGGAGATCACGAGACAGGTGTGAAGATACGAGCACCAGACAAGAGTGGAGATCACAAGACGGGTGTGAAGATACGAGCACCAGACAGGGGTGAAGGTCACGAGACGGATGTGAAGATACGAGCACCAGACAGGAGTGAAGATCTAAAGACAGGTGTAAAGATACGAGCACCAGACAGGAGTGAAGATCACGAGACGGGTGTGAAGATACGAGCACAAGACACGAGTGGAGATCACGAGACAGGTGTGAAGATACGAGCACCAGACAAGAGTGGAGATCATAAGACGGGTGTGAAGATACGAGCACCAGACAGGAGTGAAGATCACGAGACGGGTGTGAAGATACGAGCACTAGACAAGAGTGAAGATCACAAGACAGGTGTGAAGATACGAGCACTAGACAAGAGTGAAGATCACAAGACAGGTGTGAAGATACGAGCACAAAGAAAAGAGTGAAGATCACGAGACAGGGGTGAAGATACGAGCACCAGACAGGAGTGAAGATCACGAGACATGTGTGAAGATACGAGCACTAGACAAGAGTGAAGATCAAGAGACAGGTGTGAAGATACGAGCACCAGACAAGAGTGAAGATCACGAGACAGGTGTGAAGATACGAGCACTAGACAAGAGTGGAGATCACGAGACAGGTGTGAAGATACGAGCACTAGACAAGAGTGGAGATCACGAGACAGGTGTGAAGATACGAGCACTAGACAAGAGTGAAGATCACGAGACAGGTGTGAAGATACCAGCACTAGACAAGAGTGGAGATTACGAGACAGGTGTAGAGATACGAGCACTAGACAATTGTGAAGATCACGAGACAGGTGTGAAGATACGAGCACTAGACAAGAGTGGAGATCACGAGACAGGTGTGAAGATACGAGCACTAGACAAGAGTGGAGATCACGAGACAGGTGTGAAGATACGAGCACTAGACAAGAGTGGAGATCACGAGACAGGTGTGAAGATACGAGCACCAGACAAGAGTGAAGATCACGAGACAGGTGTGAAGATACGAGCACTAGACAAGCGTGGAGATCACGAGACAGGTGTGAAGATACGAGCACTAGACAAGCGTGGAGATCATGAGACAGGTGTGAAGATACGAGCACTAGACAAGCGTGGAGATCACGAGACAGGTGTGAAGATACGAGCACTAGACAAGAGTGGAGATCACGAGACAGGTGTGAAGATACGAGCACTAGACAAGAGTGGAGATCACAAGACGGGTGTGAAGATACGAGCACCAGACAAGAGTGGAGATCACAAGACGGGTGTGAAGATACGAGCACCAGACAGGAGTGAAGATAACGAGACGGATGTGAAGATACGAGCACCAGACAGGAGTGAAGATCACAAGACAGGTGTAAAGATACGAGCACCAGACATGAGTGAAGATCACGAGACGGGTGTGAAGATACGAGCACTAGACACGAGTGGAGATCACGAGACAGGTGTGAAGATACGAGCACCAGACAAGGGTGGAGATCATAAGACGGGTGTGAAGATACGAGCACCAGACAGGAGTGAAGATCACGAGACGGGTGTGAAGATACGAGCACTAGACAAGAGTGAAGATCACAAGACAGGTGTGAAGATACGAGCACTAGACAAGAGTGAAGATCACAAGACAGGTGTGAAGATACGAGCACTAGAAAAGAGTGAAGATCACGAGACAGGGGTGAAGATACGAGCACCAGACAGGAGTGAAGATCACGAGACATGTGTGAAGATACGAGCACTAGACAAAAGTGAAGATCAAGAGACAGGTGTGAAGATACGAGCACCAGACAAGAGTGAAGATCACGAGACAGGTGTGAAGATACGAGCACTAGACAAGAGTGGAGATCACGAGACAGGTGTGAAGATACGAGCACTAGACAAGAGTGGAGATCACAAGACAGGTGTGAAGATACGAGCACTAGACAAGAGTGGAGATCACGAGACAGGTGTGAAGATAC
The DNA here is from genome assembly GCA_037951105.1 of Echinarachnius parma. Classification (NCBI taxonomy): domain Eukaryota; kingdom Metazoa; phylum Echinodermata; class Echinoidea; order Clypeasteroida; family Echinarachniidae; genus Echinarachnius; species Echinarachnius parma. The sequence continues at coordinate 208,806 of JBAMJV010003897.1, read as the reverse complement.
GAGCACTAGACAAGAGTGGAGATCACGAGACAGGTGTGAAGATACGAGCACTAGACAAGAGTGAAGATCACGAGACAGGTGTGAAGATACGAGCACCAGACAGGAGTGAAGATCACGAGACGGGTGTGAAGATACGAGCACTAGACAAGAGTGGAGATCACGAGACAGGTGTGAAGATACGAGCAATAGACAAGAGTGGAGATCACGAGACAGGTGTGAAGATACGAGCACTAGACAAGAGTGGAGATCACGAGACAGGTGTGAAGATACGAGCACTAGACAAGAGTGGAGATCACGAGACAGGTGTGAAGATACGAGCACTAGACAAGAGTGGAGATCACGAGACAGGTGTGAAGATACGAGCACCAGACAAGAGTGAAGATCACGAGACAGGTGTGAAGATACGAGCACTAGACAAGAGTGGAGATCACGAGACAGGTGTGAAGATACGAGCACTAGACAAGAGTGGAGATCACGAGACAGGTGTGAAGATACGAGCACCAGACAAGAGTGGAGATCACAAGACGGGTGTGAAGATACGAGCACCAGACAGGGGTGAAGGTCACGAGACGGATGTGAAGATACGAGCACCAGACAGGAGTGAAGATCTAAAGACAGGTGTAAAGATACGAGCACCAGACAGGAGTGAAGATCACGAGACGGGTGTGAAGATACGAGCACTAGACACGAGTGGAGATCACGAGACAGGTGTGAAGATACGAGCACCAGACAAGAGTGGAGATCATAAGACGGGTGTGAAGATACGAGCACCAGACAGGAGTGAAGATCACGAGACGGGTGTGAAGATACGAGCACTAGACAAGAGTGAAGATCACAAGACAGGTGTGAAGATACGAGCACTAGACAAGAGTGAAGATCACAAGACAGGTGTGAAGATACGAGCACAAAGAAAAGAGTGAAGATCACGAGACAGGGGTGAAGATACGAGCACCAGACAGGAGTGAAGATCACGAGACATGTGTGAAGATACGAGCACTAGACAAGAGTGAAGATCAAGAGACAGGTGTGAAGATACGAGCACCAGACAAGAGTGAAGATCACGAGACAGGTGTGAAGATACGAGCACTAGACAAGAGTGGAGATCACGAGACAGGTGTGAAGATACGAGCACTAGACAAGAGTGGAGATCACGAGACAGGTGTGAAGATACGAGCACTAGACAAGGGTGAAGATCACGAGACAGGTGTGAAGATACCAGCACTAGACAAGAGTGGAGATTACGAGACAGGTGTAGAGATACGAGCACTAGACAATTGTTAAGATCACGAGACAGGTGTGAAGATACGAGCACTAGACAAGAGTGGAGATCACGAGACAGGTGTGAAGATACGAGCACTAGACAAGAGTGGAGATCACGAGACAGGTGTGAAGATACGAGCACTAGACAAGAGTGAAGATCACAAGACAGGTGTGAAGATACGAGCACTAGACAAGAGTGGAGATCACGAGACAGGTGTGAAGATACGAGCACTAGACAAGAGTGGAGATCACGAGACAGGTGTGAAGATACGAGCACTAGACAAGAGTGGAGATCACGAGACAGGTGTGAAGATACGAGCACCAGACAAGAGTGAAGATCACGAGACAGGTGTGAAGATACGAGCACTAGACAAGCGTGGAGATCACGAGACAGGTGTGAAGATACGAGCACTAGACAAGCGTGGAGATCATGAGACAGGTGTGAAGATACGAGCACTAGACAAGCGTGGAGATCACGAGACAGGTGTGAAGATACGAGCACTAGACAAGAGTGGAGATCACGAGACAGGTGTGAAGATACGAGCACTAGACAAGAGTGGAGATCACAAGACGGGTGTGAAGATACGAGCACCAGACAAGAGTGGAGATCACAAGACGGGTGTGAAGATACGAGCACCAGACAGGAGTGAAGATAACGAGACGGATGTGAAGATACGAGCACCAGACAGGAGTGAAGATCACAAGACAGGTGTAAAGATACGAGCACCAGACATGAGTGAAGATCACGAGACGGGTGTGAAGATACGAGCACTAGACACGAGTGGAGATCACGAGACAGGTGTGAAGATACGAGCACCAGACAAGGGTGGAGATCATAAGACGGGTGTGAAGATACGAGCACCAGACAGGCGTGAAGATCACGAGACGGGTGTGAAGATACGAGCACTAGACAAGAGTGAAGATCACAAGACAGGTGTGAAGATACGAGCACTAGACAAGAGTGAAGATCACAAGACAGGTGTGAAGATACGAGCACTAGAAAAGAGTGAAGATCACGAGACAGGGGTGAAGATACGAGCACCAGACAGGAGTGAAGATCACGAGACATGTGTGAAGATACGAGCACTAGACAAAAGTGAAGATCAAGAGACAGGTGTGAAGATACGAGCACCAGACAAGAGTGAAGATCACGAGACAGGTGTGAAGATACGAGCACTAGACAAGAGTGGAGATCACGAGACAGGTGTGAAGATACGAGCACTAGACAAGAGTGGAGATCACAAGACAGGTGTGAAGATACGAGCACTAGACAAGAGTGGAGATCACGAGACAGGTGTGAAGATACGAGCACTAGACAAGAGTGGAGATCACGAGACAGGTGTGAAGATACGAGCACTAGACAAGAGTGAAGATCACGAGACAGGTGTGAAGATACCAGCACTAGACAAGAGTGGAGATTACGAGACATGTGTAGAGATACGAGCACTAGACAAGAGTGAAGATCACGAGACAGGTGTGAAGATACGAGCACCAGACAAGAGTTAAGATCACGGGGACAGGTGTGAAGATACGAGCACTAGACAAGAGTTAAGATCACGAGACAGGTGTGAAGATACGAGCACCAGGTGAGAAGATCACAAGACATATTCTGATAGAATCATTTTGTGCATAATTCAGTGTCATTTCAGGGCAATAATTTTCGGGCAAAACCTTGTAATATTAGGGAAAACGTGTGTAATTTTCGGAGTAAAACATCTAAAACAGCACCAACGTGGCATCAACGAGTTTGTAAACACCCCCAACCGAGGACACATTTATATCCCACTCTATCCAACCACATTTCCATCCGTGGACCGTCCTCATTTACGGTAGTAGTCCGTTATTGTGTAATATGATGTTGAAGGATATCCCTTCGCTCCCTAGCATTTATAGTCTGATTTACGCAGATGAATATGTCAAATATAGAAATCAGGATTTCGAAGAGAATGCAGTAATAGCAGTCGGTACTTTCACGAACGGTTTTTCATGGGATCCATGTATCAAAATGTCCGTTTACCCGCTTTATAATGGTAGATAGCCAAATGCCCTAGTGTATTTTGTTCTTTAAATATTACTTATTAACACAATATATGTGTGAGTCGTTGATATTCTTGACCTATCATGTTCAATTAAATTTATTCTGGAGTGGTCTTTAATTTGTGTCATAAATGGTTTGTGGATAAGTAATGTAATGTGCGTGTGCGTCTATGTGTACGCGTGGATGTGTACGAACATGATGTAAGATGGCGCCCTTCAAGTTGACGCATTCATTGACATTGCACGTGCTCCCCAATAATTTGGAAAACAAACAATAGAGACATACGGGGACATTTTTTGAAGAAAAAAAAATAATGTGACGAAAAATATTCATCATCGTGGTGAAATGTTAACTTAGAAATATTGTTCGATGTCTCACGATGTAGATCGACGTGTAACGATACAGCGATGTTTCGGCCGCTCCTGCTGGCCTTTATCTAGCTGAATGAGGGTGGTGCGTTGCGTGGACGCAAGTTGTAGCGTTGTATTGCCACAGTTGAGTTAGTTTGAGCAGTAGTTCGGCAGTAGCAGAACATGCGTGGGATTCGGACCACCGTCCGGATTGGAGCGGAGTCCGGTGCATCGAATCGGATCAACATTGGTATGCACGCCGTGTTAAGGAGGCAGTGCAAATTCGTCTGCATGATAATAACTTAAACAGGGACAGCGGCATTGAAATAGATAACGCATGGATGCCCATCATCCGCCGCCATCACACAACGCAAACCCATCGCACCACTCCATTGTCAACCCAGAACGCCGAAGCACCCATCCATCGCACACCGGTGATGCGACCCAATGATAACTTCACGCATGACGGCAGTCACGCACACCCCACCTCAAACAATAGCCGGACTGCACCATGTGTGACGAACTGTGACACCATAATGCCAGAACCAAATCAAACTAACTCAACTGTGGCAATACAACGCTACAACTTGCGTCCACGCAACGCACCACCCTCATTCAGCTAGATAAAGGCCAGCAGGAGCGGCCGAAACGTCGCTGTATCGTTACACGTCGATCTACATCGTGAGACATCGAACAATATTTCTAATTAAAAGAAAAAGAAATGCGTAAGATTTGCACCCATCCCCAATAATGCCGCGTGCCCCCCCCCCCCCCCCTCAATAAGTCCCACCACGCTACGCCACAGGTAAGGAATATTGAAAGCAGCAATTTAGAAATTGGTTGCTCTGTCACGAATTATAATGACACAAGAGACGTATGTGTAAACTATTAGCCAATTTGAATGACCGTTGATGAAAGGATGATTTTAAATGACTATTTTACGAACTCGAATGATGCTTTGATGCGGCGATCGCAAATCGCACAAATTCATTTGCTCTCATTATCAATTGGAATGAAAAAATCGCAAAATTGAGCGGGAAAACCGAAATAATGTAATGTGCGTGTGTCTGTGTGTGCGCGTGTCTGTGTGTGCGCGTGGAGATGTATGAACATGATATGAGTTGGCGCCATTCAAGTCGACACTTTCATTATGATTGCTTCACCAAAACGATCATTGTTATGCAATGTGCATAAAGTCAATTATGATAAAAGATGTGCATGCTTAATCGTATATTTGAATTTAGGATCAATGCATTTATATGAACAGTTACATTTTAACGAACAGTTATTAAGATATTTAACAGAGAGTGTAAATGTTTGATCAGAAATAGGAAAAAGAAATGATGTTGTGTCACAAACTAAAATAATAGTAATGATCATGAGAGAATTTGGTCTTGTTTAAAAAAGCTTTAACCCCACAACAATTTGGCACTTTCTGTATTATTTCTTTTTAAATTGATAATGTTATTGGAAATGCATTTAATTACTTCTGTATTGATTGTAATGTATTTAATGCTTGTATAAACGATTTTAATAAAGGCGGTACATGTATAAACTATATACATGCTTATGAGGATAGAAGGTGTACAATTTATACTTACAAAATTCAAAGAGTATGTATCGTGGTAGTCTTTTAGATGAAAGGTCAAATATCCCTGGGTTATCTCTCTTGATTTGTATCTAAATTTACGATTCAGTATTATATTTGAAACATTGTAGTAGAATTGTATGCCTGCTCAAGCCTCAAGGAAATATTGTACAAATTGAAATTAAAGATAAGTGTTTGAACAGCTAGTGTACATAATATTATGCCGTCTAATTCGTATTCAGCTCCTACAATGGCTTCGACATATTCAAGAGGCATGATCTGTACATCTTTGAATTGAATTGAATTGAATTGAATTGAATTTATTCGGCAAAATAAAATACAAAATATTACAAAATAAATGTACATATGTTATGAAGCAGCATCTTGTAGTTGAGGCCCCAATAAGTAAGCATTTAAAATAAAGACAACGAACAGATAGCAGTAACTTTATACATTATAACATAATCATAGACATTCACACAGGATAGGAAAGAGGAGAGAAGGAGAAAGGGGGAGAGATCTAGTCAGTCATGGATGGCAGCGCATGAAGAGCAAAGCGCTTGAATAGGGTTTTGAAACGAGTAAGAGTGGTGCTAGATTTGAGTTCATTACTAATAGAGTTCCATTCATGTACACCTGTGAAGCTAATTGAATGGGTTCTGATTGCTAAGTGAGTATTGGGTTTGCGTACATGTTGACAATTACGAATTGGATAGGCATGATACAAGTCATTAGTTTTAAACATATTACATGAAACCCCATTATAACGAGGTAGTCGGAACTATTGATTTTACCTCGTTATAACCGGAATCTCGCTATAACCGAGCTCGTTATAAGTGATGCATTATGCCATTGGAACAATCAGGACCAAAGGATTCTCCTCGTTATAAACGATACCTCGTTATAAGCGAGCTCGTTGTAACGGGGTTTCCCTGTATTAAATATTTCTGGAAGAAATAGAATGAACATATAAGTTTAGCATCATGAGCGTATAATATATCTGTACATCTTAGTATGAACATATCAGTTTAGCATCATGAGTGTATAATAGATCTGTACTTGGTTTCTTGCTACAAGAGCTAGGACTCCATTTTATTTATGTGAGAGTCATTAATTTCCAGGGATACGTTCTTTAGCAGGCAAATTCTCTAATTTAAGTGGGACTGAGCTTCCAGTGATTTGGCATTCTATATTTACATCCTGATGGTTCCTCATATAGTACAGTCCATCTAGCAGATATAAGGGGATATTTTACAAGATTATTTTTGAAAAATCTCCTAAAGAGCAAACTGAAAGGCCCCCAAATCGGAGTTTGGGAAAGAAGTTTGAATTTCCCAATATTAGCGTTAATATTAATCTTGATAGTGAACGACCCTGCTCAAATTCGATATCATTGACATTGGTACTTCATTTACAATGAATTTGTTATTGGTTAGTGTGCAGTAGACCTGAATATGGAGCATAGGTCAAACGTGAAAAGCTGCGAAATATCCAACAATAGTGTTCATGTAAATTCTCCTTCTGTTTGGAGAATGGCTGTCTTATGAATTGTGTTTATGATGTGATCACACATTAACAATGTATTTTGCAGCCTTTCAATATGGACGTTGCTCCATATTCACAAACAATACTTCTATATTCCATAACATACACTTTAAAAATGGGGCACCAATGTACAGAGGAACAGGCTTTTCAATGATTTAATTGTTCAAATGTGTACTTTCAAACTTGAAATGTGTACATGTTTGTGACGGGTGTATGGCCGTGTGTTTTGAACTGGGCAAGTAAACACGTTACATGCAAATTTTGTTTGGGCACATTTCACAGTTGTAGGTTCAGTATACTTGTGTTTTTCCACCCGATTCACAAAAAGCACACAGTAAGCCACCGTAAAAAAAAGAAAGGCACACGGTAAAATACTGAAGGGATGACATCTTCTGTAATCTGATGGACACGGTGGGATAATCTGTACAGTGATCCTATCCCTAACCCTAACCCTAACCCTAACCCTAACCCCTCAGACGGTACTTTACTGAGTACCTCGTCACCCAGGTGATATGTGACAACATCTAAACAATATATTACCGTGTACTTTTTGTCATCCCTTCAGTATTTTACAGTGTGCCTTCTGTGTAATAGGTGGTTTTTCACGTCTAATGCCTATTTAAGTATTGTATATATTTTATAAATGGAAATCGTTTAGGTACTCATATCTTTATAGATAATTATGACTAACACAACATGAATCAATACATTACAAATTAATTGTAATGAAATAAAGGAAGAACGACAACTGTTCATCCTAATTTAATTTACATTGCGAGTTTAGATTCTCCAAACTGTAACATTTCCAATAATTCATCAAAAAAGGGGTAACATATTGTGTAGGGCACTTTTGTGAAACATAATTTAGGGGAATATTAACAGTACTTAATTTCCAGGAAATATTTAAACAAATGTTATGAAATATATAGGGCAATTGCTTTATAGGGATCTTGTAACACGGTCTAAATCCTCAAAACTAACATGGAACTCTGGCGGTTCTCTCATCCCTTGTAGTATTCATAATTATCAGCAATATAAGCATTGGACAGGTATTGGTTTTTCGAAATTCAATTTCGTTCAAAATATATTTATTATTCAAGTGTTCGGATGTTAAACATCTACGGAATAGTTTGAAGCCGTGTACAAAGTAAGTGCAATGAGTTTGTGATTAGGGAATATTTGCATTTTCGCAAAATAACAGTCATCAACATGAAAGTTTTCTCATTACTTTGTGGATACATCAAAATACATCAATGCACTTTTTATTAACCACTCATCATCTTTTGCACTTGGCAACAGAGTTACTAGATGTACAAATGCAATGTGATTGTATTTCTGTGTGCTCTCTGAGGAATAGCGCCATCTAGTGGCTGTATGTGTGTATAAATGAGATTACTTGTATTATACTCCGCTGATTTGTGATGTTGTGGCGCACCCATAGGTAATTACATCGCTTGTTACTTGGTCGCTTCAACCATAATAGTTATAATATGAACACATCTCTATGCGCTTCAAACTTAATTAACAAATTATTCAACACTTTTACCTTAACAAAAAATCAAATCTAAGTAATTAAACTTAACAGATAAGCAATTAGACAACAAACAGTACAAAATATACTTAATAAGGAACAACATTGGGCATTTAATGGGATAGCATAACTGTTTTGATAGTACGATATAATCACACAATAGATGGCCGATAATAAATATTCCATTGTTGAGTCTGGTTATTTTCCAATAATTGTTTTACTCATTAAATGGTACAATTCGTGTAATTGTAAGAGGTAGATCAAACAAAGGGTGACCGAGGTGTCTTCGATGTTTTGACATATTACACAACGCATATTTAAATATTGTGGAAATTCACCATACTCAAGTCAGAGTTATTGACTAGCTAGATTATACATTGGTTTCAATTCAAAAGTAAGTCTTCTACAGATTATAACTAGTGCTAAACCCAAGTACGATTCACACTTGCCACTCATAATATAGCATAACTGGCAGACAAATAGTGGCATAATTAAACACACCTACCGCCCGATAATTCATGATCTGTTTGGTTGATTACATGTCAACCGAAACGTAAAGTAATCCCTTGTATTTCTTCGGAACATAGTGTGACCCTTTCTTTAAAGGGTACCAACACTCAACATAATATAATATTCGTACATGTACCATGATGTGCGTGTATGTGTGGGTGTATGAGTGCGTGTGCATTATTATGCGCATTATGTACATTGTGTTAGGAATGGGCTATTGGGGCGGCAGCCCCCGAGAGTTTAACACATACATGTTTGGGCAACAATCATCTAACATTCGGACATATCCATGTCATATTCGTGCAAAACTTGCTCGAATATGTCATGGTTTCGCCCAGATTTCATTGGCCATTCCTTACTCCTCGTACGCCTATGTTTGTGAACCATCTTTGACTTCTGAATGTCTGGCTATGCCACTGACCGAGTGCCTTTTCCCAGAAGGCATCATCATGCGACGGTGTGTGGCTAATTTATCAATATATTAAACCTCACCGCGCCAATAATATAAAGCGAACAATATCTTTGTCATCGTTGTATTTACTCAAATATACCGGGATGATATTCTTTATCTGCCAAGCGTAAAATTCGGTTTCACGTTATGAATATGAGTGTATAAGGCTGTAGAAGGCTCTGACTAAGTTTACTCACATGATAATACACGTTGTATTGGCATGACTCATACAAGAGAAATGTTATGTACCAAAATGATTTGGTCGTTAGTTCTGATAATTGTGCACATGCCACATAACAAGCACTTGTATACAAAGTTACAGTTGTTAAAAGAGAACACAATATTATCACAAGTGCGAGCGAGATCTGTTCTCTCTATTCATAGTATAGATTATGATATTTTACAAATCACAGTAAATAACGTCATTATACAAGAACCATAGTAATTAATAAGGAATACATCGTATACATTCAACCAAATGCATTTCTAACTACACATTACAGACAATTTGTTTGTACGTGAAATACATTGTGAAGGTCTTACAAAATGACTTTCTTGGTCTTTATTTCACAATTATTCACGCTTATATCGGATTTTACTTAAATGGGCATTCAGTGTTACAGAGCTCTGGTTCATGAAGTTAATAAAGTACTTTTTGTGGACTTTGAAAATGTTACTTGGTCGCTTTAACCACAATCCTATTAATAGTAATAATAACGATAATAATAATTATAACATACTTATATAGCGAAATTAATTAACAAATTATTCAACACATTTACCTTTAAATAATATCAAGCCTAAACAAATAAGCAATTAAACAACAAACGATACAAACTATACTTAATAAGGAACAATATTGGGCAGTTTTTACTTAAATGGGCAATCAGTGCTACAATGCTCTGGTTCATAAAGTTAATAAAGTATTTTTTGTGGACTTTGAAAATGTTACTTGGTCGCTTTAACCACAATCATATTAATATTAATAATAACGATAATAATAATAATAACATACTTATATAGCAAAATTAATTAACAAATTATTCAACACATTGACTTTTAAATAATATAAAACCTAAACAAATAAGCAATTAAACAACAAACGCTACAAAAAAAAAAATATTGGGCAGTTTTGAGAGTACGATATAATCATACAATTTATGGCCGATAATACATTGTGTTATAATATTTACTTTTTAAATGTTATACTTCTTGTAATGTATAAAGTAGATCATACAAAAAGGGTGACAGAGCTAGAAGTGTCTTCGATGTTTTGACCTATTGTACAACGCATATTTAAAGGGATAGTTGAGTTCTGGTAAAGAGAGTACAGTTTTGGTGAAACTAAATTTTAGTAACCAAAACCTGCACCATTACATTACAAACTAATAGCTATAACTCTACCATGCTTAAAAGGAATACGAAATCATAAATGACTAACGAATAAAAGACTTTTTATCATTCAAACAGAGGCGTTCAAACTCATGATGGCGCTCTCTAAAATACATTGGTTTCAATAACTATTAAACAACTTCTTTTGAACATTTTTGAAAATAGGAAGCATTTTTTAAACATTTGTAACGGTTGGCTCAAAATAAACTAATATTTGTGGGGCCCCACATTTATTACAAATGGTTAGTTTATGGATATTTCAGCCGTTTCTGAACCGATTTTGATCAAATAAAGTTTATTCTGTCACTAAAATAGTATGCTCTTTCAAATTTTACACTCAGTTTTTCATTATCTCAAACAAGAATTATTATGTGTAGCGCCCTCTATATCAAAACTCAACTATCCCTTTACAGGCCTGGGCCGCGGAATGATTTTGAAAGTAAATATTTGGGAAATTCACCATAATCAAATTAGAGTCACTGACTTGCAAGATCATTAAAAAGGGAATTACTTGAAATACCGTCACCAAATAGCTTTCTTTCAAGCTCAGTGTTTTGAGCCCCGATCTCGCAATTCGAAAGTCCGGTTACACTGAAAAAACGAGGGTGTTAATTTAACACCCTCGTTTTTGTATATAGATTTTCGGGGAAACCCACTTCTCTTTACGAAATATGCATTTTGCGAAAGTTATTTTGAGGTGTTCATCGGAATATTAAATGGTAATAATTGATATGATGCATTTCTAACAAACAGTATTTTCTAAACAATACATTCATTGGGTTCAAATTGATTGATTGATTGATCAAAATTTTGATCAACATTTTATTTCAAAAACAAATCATAAGAATACATAAAATAACAGAGGTATCATAATCGTACAACAATACAAATGAATATGCGTGTTACATTAAGTTAGTCTGGTTATGAATTATATAATGGAAATACGGGAAGCCGGAAAAGCTCAAAGAGCTTGAGAAGTAGGCAACCCAAGAATTACTTGTTCGTTATTAAATTAAAATAGTTGTATCCATTTACATATTGCATATAGAATATAACTATTACAAACATAATGAATGTGTAATGTGTCGAGGGTTAACAAGATATGGTTGACTAACCCTACCCCCCCCCCCCCCCCCCGAACACGTAGTGTCTACAACCGTATATCAAAATAAGTTTTACATTTAATTAATATCCTAATTCCAATTCGTAACATCAATACAGTTTATCAAATTTCATCAAATCACGCAATTTTCGCATTAGATTAACATTTCAATAAAATGCAATCATACTATTTTTCAAATTTGTTTTAAAAGATGACAATGAAGTACACTTCTTTAAATCGGGTGTCAATGAATGCCATACATCGGGACCTCTGGGTCGTATAGATTTAGATGCCAGTGTTGTTTTGGGATTAAACAAAGGAAAATTCGTAGAATGTCTAGTTTCATACACATGATTCTGATTATTACATACTAACATTTCCTGAAAGTATTAAGGAATGAGGTTCTTTTTCAATTTAAACATAAAAACTGCAGTTTGTAAAACATTAATATCTGCAATTTTCAATATTCGTAACCGTTTAAAAATTGGATATGAGTTAGCTAAGTAGTTAGAATTAGTACACAATCTTATAGCCCTTTTTTGTAACAATAATAGTGAATTGATTTGTCTTTTATTCCCATTTCCCCATGCTACATTTCCATATGAAAGGTATGATAAAATGAACGATTTATACAATAATACAAGAGCGTTTCTAGGTAAGATATCTTTAATTCTAAATACTATACCAATAATTCGTGATACTAGCAATGTAGTATGTTCTAATTGTTTGTTCCAATTTAAACATTCATCAAAAATGACACCAAGAAATTTAATATTTTCTTTCCTTTCAATTCGCTTATCATCAATAATTATAGTACCATTGTAGTCTGCAATAGATTTTTGGGGTGTATGAAAAACAATATAACTAGTTTTACTAACATTAAGGGAAAATTTATTAAGTCGAAACCATTTTACTAGCTTGGGTAATTCATCATTAAAGACAGTCACTATGTGTTCAAGGTTATTATGAGTATACAATAAGGTTGCGTCATCGGCAAAAAGAATAAATATATATAAAATCGGAGAAACATTAACTATATCGTTTACATATAACAAAAATAAAAGTGGGCCTAAGATAGATCCTTGGGGAACACCACAGCGAAGGTTAAGGATTTCATAAGAATTAGAATTGTGTACAGTATATTGTTGTCTATTTAAAAGGTAACCCCTGAACCATGCGAGTGGTGTCCCCCTTACACCATAACGTTCCAGTTTGTATAAAAGAATTGTGTGGTCTAGGCTATCAAATGATTTATTTAGATCAATAAAAAGGCCAACCGCATACTGTTTGTTCGAAAGTGCATTGGTAATTTTGTCGTATAAATCTAGGATAGCTAAATCGGTCGAGTGCAATTTACGGAAGCCATATTGACATGGGATTAATAAATTATATTTATCAATGAATGCATACAGTTCATTATACACTATTCTTTCTAATATTTTGGAGACACACGATAGAATAGAAACGGGTCTGTAATTATTACATTGATTTGAATCTCCTTTCTTATATGCAGGTATAACTTTAGCTAATTTAAAAGATTGCGGATACTTTCCAGATAATAATGACAAATTAAAAATATGGCAAAAAGGATCAACTATATAATATATAATTTTTTTCAATAAGGACGTATTCAAATCATCATGACCGTTTGCTTTACTATTCTTTAGTTCTCTCACTATTGATATAATTGCATTTGAGCCTGTCGGCTTAAACAAATAATGATTTATCATTATTGTATAATACATTATCACCAAAAAATGAATCATCATTACTACTTATCGATTGTGATAAATTGGTCCCAACTTCTACAAAATATCTATTTAACATATCAACAATTCCTTTCTCTTCCCGACTATTACAATTTGCATAACTTAACTCTGTAGGAAATATTGATCCTTGTGATTTACCCAGTATATCGTTAAGAATTGTCCATGTTTCCTTCCTGTTTCCTAAAGCTTTATTTAATTTACCAGCATAATATGTTTTCCTGGATAATCTTATAACACTATTTAGTCTATTACGATATTTCTTAAATTTTTCATGCATTGTAATATTATCTGGCTTACAAATATGCTTCTTATACAAAATATTCTTTTGATGAATCGATTTCATAATTCCTTTAGTGATCCAAGGTTTGCGAGTATGTTTTTTGTTTACTTTGTTTTCATTTTCTTAGGCAAATTCTTATCAAAATAATATGTGAGTTTCTTTGAAAATAAAGTATAGGCTCTATCAACATCCGTATTTTCCCGATAGACTTCTGCCCAAGATTCTTTCGCGAGATCTCTATTGAATGATTTAATATTTGAATCGGAATAGTTACGTATAAGAAGCATATTATCTCCATTACATCGTTTATCAACATGAATATTATTAGATTAAATACAGAATATAGGTAAATGGTCTGATACATCAGAGTACAATGCTCCACTCTGCAAATTATCACTTACTGCATTTGTGACAATGTTATCAATGAGAGTTGCTGAATTGGGGCTTGTATGGGTTGGTATATCAATTATTGGATACAGAGCCTATAGTGACAAAATTGTAGTGAATCGTTTTGTGGAAGCATCATTCTGATGAAGATTAATGTTAAAGTCTCCCATTAAATACATTTGTTTACCTCCCCTACACAAAATATTAAAGCATGACTCCATATAATCAATACATACATCAATTGATGTACTTGGTGGACGGTATGCTACTCCTATAACTATATTTTTACCTTTAGGATTCTCAATCTCTACAAATATTGTTTGAAAATCAATTGAAATAGGAATGTCATCAATCACTTTGAATGGAACATCTTCTGTAATGTATAAAACGGATCCACCCCCTCGACCCCAGTTACCCCCATCAAAGGCGTAAACCTAGCCCCGGGGTGTTTGCAAATGACAAATACAGCTCTTAGCATTCTATATCCTTTTATTTCAAACAGGGGTGGTGAGTTATTTTGGAGCCACGACTCGGTAATCCCAATAAAAGAAAACGTGTGGTCTATATAATTTAGCAAATTGGTAAGATTACCAAAGTTACAGGGTAAGCTACGTGCATTTAAATGTAATAGACTAAGAACCTTATCGCTTGAGGGAGGTAAATTTAATTCACTCGGTAGATAATACCTACATCCACAAGCAATGGCGTACCCAGGATTTTTTTAAGGGGGGGGGGGGGGTTTATTTTGTAAAAAATTCCAAGCCGAGACCAAGTACCTTCAACATTTTCGAGACCGAGACCAAGTACCTTCAAAGTTGAAACCTCTCTCAGTGGGGGGGAGGGGGGGGGGGGGGGGGGGTGTCCATAGAAAATTTTCGAAGCCTAGACCAAGTACTTTCACAATTTTCGAGACCGAGACCAAGTACCTTCAAAGTTGAAAACCCCTCTCGGTGGAGGGGGGGGGGGGGGGGGGGGGGGGTGTCCATAAAAAAAAATCTAAGCCGAGACCAAGTACTTTCTAAATTTTCGAGCCCGAGACCTGAGATCTTCAACACAATTTGGGGCCGAGACCAGGGTTTAGCCAGTCGAGGCCAGGTTTTAGTCGGTCGAGATCAGGTTTTAGACGGTCGAGACCGCTTAAAAGTAGTCTCGAGACCGCCTAAAATTTTAAAAGGGGGGGTTCAAACCCCCCAAAACAGCCATTTTTGGGTCAAGGGGGGGGGGGGGGGGGTTGAACCCCCCAAACCCCCCCCCCCCCCTGGGTACGTCTATGTCCACAAGAGGGAGTAGTTTGTTCTATTTCTTCTACTAAATCTGTATCATTCATTACAAAAGATAAGGTATAAGTGAAGTCTGATTGAACATCTTTAAACAAATTTGTATTTACGTTTATCCTGCTTTTTTCACGTGATTGATATTTTGATACTAGTGGGTGGTATTGTTGTGTGTTCGCTATCCTAACCTTGTACATAAATCCCATCAACATAATCTAAATCTTATCCAAGTTTGTGCAAAAAACAAATAAACAAATTAAATTCAACAATTATTGAGCCTTAACAAAAAAGGTCTGAATGATCTGTCACAGACCCGGAGCTAATAAACAAGCTATCACATAAAACAAAATGTTAGCTAATTACAAAGTAAATTTCAATGGTATAAGCAATACAAACAAAACAAAACAACAAAATCACCGGCTCGGTGAAAAAATGAGAAAAAATATTTTAGCATACAACATTCAAAATGCTATCTATATATAACACCACAATAACTACAAATGTAAAACGAGATTTGGAGGAACAATATGTTGAAGTTAAGTTCATTTTGATAATATCGGTCTGTCTTTCACACAGTTAATCAATGTTTATGTAGATAATCAGCATTTAATTTGTCTTTCATCAGCAATAAATAGTTTTTATAGTTTGTGTATATAATTTTGCTGATTTAGTTTAGAGGTTGTTCAGATCATTTTCTCTGAAGATTCTGCACTTCAAGGTGACATTTGCATCGGTCGTTTTTACGGCCGCAAAAATGCGACCGTCGGCACTCCAGGCTGCGTTGACCTTGTCGCATTTGCTGGTTTTCTGCAGCAAGATCAGATTCGGCAAGGTCAAGTCTTCCTGAATGGAGATTCCGGTGCCTTTCAACTTCTTCTTGTTTCTCATGAAACAGCTTTTGTTTCGATACGAGCACAGCTTGACGATGATCGGCTTTTTCTTCCGCGGATTCTTTTGTTGAACACGGTGCGAGCGGTCGCTGTCTTGCTTAGTCGGTTGGAAGCCCAGCTTCTCGTTGGCGAGATCGACGGTGATCTGGTCCGTATCCTCGTTTGTCTGTTCCTTTACGCCGAAAATACGTATGCTGTTTCGGCGGGTATACTGCTCGAGGTCGTTTTGTCGTTTCTCAACTCCTTCTGTCTCCGTTGAACCGGTATGCACTTGATTCTTGAGAGATTGCACCTCTCTTGTTTTGCTTTCGAGGTCGTTTTGAAGATCGAAGATCGTCGCTTGATTCTCCTCAATTTGTTTTTGTAAGTTGTCACACTTTTCGCTGACCACCTTTTCCATTGTTTGCGTGCAGACAGCCTTCAGAACTTGCATGAATTCTTTGCTTTTCATAAAGTTCATCATCAATTGCCTGATGACTGGTTCGTACTCGGGGAGGAGGGCAGACAATGGCGGGGTTTCAGCCGGGGATTCAACCGGGGTTTCAGCCGGGGTTTCAGCCGGGGATTCAACCGGGGTTTCAGCTTCTTCTTTTTTTTCCAGATTTGTCATTTTTGCTTTTGTCAAGTTTCTTTCCCCTGCTTGATTTCCTGGTATCAACTGATGTGCTACAGGTCGACATGATTGTTTGGTGCGTTGATGAATACGTTACAGTAGAGTAGTTCGTGACAATAACACAGGCTGAATTAACAGCTTCCAAAATATTTTCAAAAAATAAAGTTTTTGCAACATGCTGTTTTTCACGTGATTTTTGTGCATGTTGCATAAATTGTATTTTTCGATTTAAAACTTGCATAAAATGCCTTTACATGTATGTTAAAATGATGTTTGAACCAGATAATCAGGCTGTAAGTTGTCATTGTGTAATATGAGTACTGTACATGTATGTCATTGAACAAGTGAAACTAAAGTCAGAATAAGTCAGAATAATTTGTGTTTCGTTTTGTAAGTTGCTTCTTAAAGGACATAATTGTACGTACTCTTCTCTAGGAACAAATCAAAAGCGCTATTCTCCACAGTCATTTAAAGTCATTTACAGATTGTTATCAACGTTTGTAAGTTGCTTCTTAAAGGACATAATTTTACGTACTCTTCTCTAGGAACAAATCAAAAGCACTGTTCTCCACAGCCTTTTAAAGTCATTTACAGATTTTATCAAAGTTTGTAAGTTGCTTGAAAAGTGCGTTATTTGATGTACTCTTCTCTAGGAACAAATCAAGACAGATTTCATCAAATTTCATAGGTTGCTTGAAAAGTGCGTAATTTACTGTGCTCTTCTCTAGGAACAAATCAAGACAGATTTTATCAAATTTCATAAGTTGCTTGAAAAGTGCGTAATTTGATGTACTCTTCTCTAGGAACAAATCAAGACAGATTTGATCAAATTTCATAAGTTGCTTGAAAAGTGCGTAATTTGATGTACTCTTCTCTAGGAACAAATCAAGACAGATTTTATCAGATTTCGTAAGTTGCTTGAAAAGTACATTATTTTACGTACTCTACGAACAAATCAAGACAGATTTGATCAAATTTCATAGGTTGCTTGAAAAGTGCGTAATTTGATGTACTCTTCTCTAGGAACAAATCAAGACAGATTTGATCAAATATCATAAGTTGCTTGAAAAGTGCGTAATTTGATGTACTCTTCTCTAGGAACAAATCAAGACAGATTTTATCAAATTTCATAGGTTGCTTGAAAAGTGCGTTATTTGATGTACACTTCTCTAGGAACAAATCAAGACAGATTTTATCATATTTCATAAGTTCCTTGAAAAGTGCGTAATTTGATGTACTCTTCTCTAGGAACAAATCAAAAGCGCTATTCTCCACAGTCATTTAAAGTCATTTACAGATTGTTATCAACGTTTGTAAGTTGCTTCTTAAAGGACATAATTTTACGTACTCTTCTCTAGGAACAAATCAAAAGCACTATTCTCCACAGCATTTTAAAGTCATTTACAGTTTTTATCAAAGTTTGTAAGTTGCTTGAAAAGTGCGTTATTTGATGTACTCTTCTCTAGGAACAAATCAAGACAGATTTCATCAAATTTCATAGGTTGCTTGAAAAGTGCGTAATTTGATGTGCTCTTCTCTAGGAACAAATCAAGACAGATTTTATCAAATTTCATAAGTTGCTTGAAAAGTGCGTAATTTGATGTACTCTTCTCTAGGAACAAATCAAGACAGATTTGATCAAATTTCATAAGTTGCTTGAAAAGTGCGTAATTTGATGTACTGTTCTCTAGGAACAAATCAAGACAGATTTTATCAAATTTCGTAAGTTGCTTGAAAAGTACATTATTTTACGTACTCTACGAACAAATCAAGACAGATTTGATCAAATTTCATAAGTTGCTTGAAAAGTGCGTAATTTGATGTACTCTTCTCTAGGAACAAATCAAGACAGATTTGATCAAATATCATAAGTTGCTTGAAAAGTGTGTAATTTGATGTACTCTTCTCTAGGAACAAATCAAGACAGATTTTATCAAATTTCATAGGTTGCTTGAAAAGTGCGTTATTTGATGTACACTTCTCTAGGAACAAATCAAGACAGATTTTATCAAATTTCATAAGTTCCTTGAAAAGTGCGTAATTTGATGTACTCTTCTCTAGGAACAAATCAAAATCGCTATTCTCCACAGCAATTTAAAGTCATTTACAGATTTTATCAAAACTTGTAAGTTGCTTCTTAAAGGACATAATTTTACGTACTCTTCTCTAGGAACAAATCAAAAGCACTATTCTCCACAGCCTTTTAAAGTCATTTACAGATTTTATCAAAGTTTGTAAGTTGCTTCAGGACATAATTTTATGTACTCTTCTCTAGGAACAAATCAAGACAGATTTCATCAAATTTCATAGGTTGCTTGAAAAGTGCGTAATTTGATGTGCTCTTCTCTAGGAACAAATCAAGACAGATTTTATCAAATTTCATAAGTTGCTTGAAAAGTGCGTAATTTGATGTACTCTTCTCTAGGAACAAATCAAGACAGATTTGATCAAATTTCATAAGTTGCTTGAAAAGTGCGTAATTTGATGTACTGTTCTCTAGGAACAAATCAAGACAGATTTTATCAAATTTCGTAAGTTGCTTGAAAAGTACATTATTTTACGTACTCTACGAACAAATCAAGACAGATTTGATCAAATTTCATAGGTTGCTTGAAAAGTGCGTAATTTGATGTACTCTTCTCTAGGAACAAATCAAGACAGATTTGATCAAATATCATAAGTTGCTTGAAAAGTGCGTAATTTGATGTACTCTTCTCTAGGAACAAATCAAGACAGATTTTATCAAATTTCATAGTTTGCTTGAAAAGTGCGTTATTTGATGTACACTTCTCTAGGAACAAATCAAGACAGATTTTATCATATTTCATAAGTTCCTTGAAAAGTGCGTAATTTGATGTACTCTTCTCTAGGAACAAATCAAAAGCGCTATTCTCCACAGTCATTTAAAGTCATTTACAGATTGTTATCAACGTTTGTAAGTTGCTTCTTAAAGGACATAATTTTACGTACTCTTCTCTAGGAACAAATCAAAAGCACTATTCTCCACAGCATTTTAAAGTCATTTACAGATTTTATCAAAGTTTGTAAGTTGCTTGAAAAGTGCGTTATTTGATGTACTCTTCTCTAGGAACAAATCAAGACAGATTTCATCAAATTTCATAGGTTGCTTGAAAAGTGCGTAATTTGATGTGCTCTTCTCTAGGAACAAATCAAGACAGATTTTATCAAATTTCATAAGTTGCTTGAAAAGTGCGTAATTTGATGTACTCTTTTCTAGGAACAAATCAAGACAGATTTGATCAAATTTCATAAGTTGCTTGAAAAGTGCGTAATTTGATGTACTCTTCTCTAGGAACAAATCAAGACAGATTTTATCAAATTTCGTAAGTTGCTTGAAAAGTACATTATTTTACGTACTCTACGAACAAATCAAGACAGATTTGATCAAATTTCATAAGTTGCTTGAAAAGTGCGTAATTTGATGTACTCTTCTCTAGGAACAAATCAAGACAGATTTGATCAAATATCATAAGTTGCTTGAAAAGTGTGTAATTTGATGTACTCTTCTCTAGGAACAAATCAAGACAGATTTTATCAAATTTCATAGGTTGCTTGAAAAGTGCGTTATTTGATGTACACTTCTCTAGGAACAAATCAAGACAGATTTGATCAAATTTCATAAGTTCCTTGAAAAGTGCGTAATTTGATGTACTCTTCTCTAGGAACAAATCAAAAGCGCTATTCTCCACAGCAATTTAAAGTCATTTACAGATTTTATCAAAACTTGTAAGTTGCTTCTTAAAGGACATAATTTTACGTACTCTTCTCTAGGAACAAATCAAAAGCACTATTCTCCACAGCCTTTTAAAGTCATTTACAGATTTTATCAAAGTTTGTAAGTTGCTTCAGGACATAATTTTATGTACTCTTCTCTAGGAACAAATCAAGACAGATTTCATCAAATTTCATAGGTTGCTTGAAAAGTGCGTAATTTGATGTGCTCTTCTCTAGGAACAAATCAAGACAGATTTGATCAAATTGTATAAGTTGCTTGAAAAGTGCGTAATTTGATGTACTCTTCTCTAGGAACAAATCAAGACAGATTTCATCAAATTTCATAGGTTGCTTGAAAAGTGCGTAATTTACTGTGCTCTTCTCTAGGAACAAATCAAGACAGATTTTATCAAATTTCATAAGTTGCTTGAAAAGTGCGTAATTTGATGTACTCTTCTCTAGGAACAAATCAAGACAGATTTGATCAAATTTCATAAGTTGCTTGAAAAGTGCGTAATTTGATGTACTCTTCTCTAGGAACAAATCAAGACAGATTTTATCAAATTTCGTAAGTTGCTTGAAAAGTACATTATTTTACGTACTCTACGAACAAATCAAGACAGATTTGATCAAATTTCATAAGTTGCTTGAAAAGTGCGTAATTTGATGTACTCTTCTCTAGGAACAAATCAAGACAGATTTGATCAAATATCATAAGTTGCTTGAAAAGTGTGTAATTTGATGTACTCTTCTCTAGGAACAAATCAAGACAGATTTTATCAAATTTCATAGGTTGCTTGAAAAGTGCGTTATTTGATGTACACTTCTCTAGGAACAAATCAAGACAGATTTGATCAAATTTCATAAGTTCCTTGAAAAGTGCGTAATTTGATGTACTCTTCTCTAGGAACAAATCAAAAGCGCTATTCTCCACAGCAATTTAAAGTCATTTACAGATTTTATCAAAACTTGTAAGTTGCTTCTTAAAGGACATAATTTTACGTACTCTTCTCTAGGAACAAATCAAAAGCACTATTCTCCACAGCCTTTTAAAGTCATTTACAGATTTTATCAAAGTTTGTAAGTTGCTTCAGGACATAATTTTATGTACTCTTCTCTAGGAACAAATCAAGACAGATTTCATCAAATTTCATAGGTTGCTTGAAAAGTGCGTAATTTGATGTGCTCTTCTCTAGGAACAAATCAAGACAGATTTGATCAAATTGTATAAGTTGCTTGAAAAGTGCGTAATTTGATGTACTCTTCTCTAGGAACAAATCAAGACAGATTTCATCAAATTTCATAGGTTGCTTGAAAAGTGCGTAATTTACTGTGCTCTTCTCTAGGAACAAATCAAGACAGATTTTATCAAATTTCATAAGTTGCTTGAAAAGTGCGTAATTTGATGTACTCTTCTCTAGGAACAAATCAAGACAGATTTGATCAAATTTCATAAGTTGCTTGAAAAGTGCGTAATTTGATGTACTCTTCTCTAGGAACAAATCAAGACAGATTTTATCAAATTTCGTAAGTTGCTTGAAAAGTACATTATTGTACGTACTCTACGAACAAATCAAGACAGATTTGATCAAATTTCATAAGTTGCTTGAAAAGTGCGTAATTTGATGTACTCTTCTCTAGGAACAAATCAAGACAGATTTGATCAAATATCATAAGTTGCTTGAAAAGTGTGTAATTTGATGTACTCTTCTCTAGGAACAAATCAAGACAGATTTTATCAAATTTCATAGGTTGCTTGAAAAGTGCGTTATTTGATGTACACTTCTCTAGGAACAAATCAAGACAGATTTTATCAAATTTCATAAGTTCCTTGAAAAGTGCGTAATTTGATGTACTCTTCTCTAGGAACAAATCAAAAGCGCTATTCTCCACAGCAATTTAAAGTCATTTACAGATTTTATCAAAACTTGTAAGTTGCTTCTTAAAGGACATAATTTTACGTACTCTTCTCTAGGAACAAATCAAAAGCACTATTCTCCACAGCCTTTTAAAGTCATTTACAGATTTTATCAAAGTTTGTAAGTTGCTTCAGGACATAATTTTATGTACTCTTCTCTAGGAACAAATCAAAACAGATTTCATCAAATTTCATAGGTTGCTTGAAAAGTGCGTAATTTGATGTCCTCTTCTCTAGGAACAAATCAAGACAGATTTTATCAAATTTCATAAGTTGCTTGAAAAGTGCGTAATTTGATGTACTCTTCTCTAGGAACAAATCAAGACAGATTTCATCAAATTGTATAAGTTGCTTGAAAAGTGCGTAATTTGATGTACTCTTCTCTAGGAACAAATCAAGACAGATTTCATCAAATTTCATAGGTTGCTTGAAAAGTGCGTAATTTACTGTGCTCTTCTCTAGGAACAAATCAAGACAGATTTTATCAAATTTCATAAGTTGCTTGAAAAGTGCGTAATTTGATGTACTCTTCTCTAGGAACAAATCAAGACAGATTTGATCAAATTTCGTAAGTTGCTTGAAAAGTACATTATTTTACGTACTCTACGAACAAATCAAGACAGATTTGATCAAATTTCATAGGTTGCTTGAAAAGTGCGTAATTTGATGTACTCTTCTCTAGGAACAAATCAAGACAGATTTGATCAAATATCATAAGTTGCTTGAAAAGTGCGTTATTTGATGTACACTTCTCTAGGAACAAATCAAGACAGATTTTATCAAATTTCATAAGTTCCTTGAAAAGTGCGTAATTTGATGTACTCTTCTCTAGGAACAAATCAAAAGCGCTATTCTCCACAGCAATTTAAAGTCATTTACAGATTTTATCAAAACTTGTAAGTTGCTTCTTAAAGGACATAATTTTACGTACTCTTCTCTAGGAACAAATCAAAAGCACTATTCTCCACAGCCTTTTAAAGTCATTTACAGATTTTATCAAAGTTTGTAAGTTGCTTCAGGACATAATTTTATGTACTCTTCTCTAGGAACAAATCAAAACAGATTTCATCAAATTTCATAGGTTGCTTGAAAAGTGCGTAATTTGATGTCCTCTTCTCTAGGAACAAATCAAGACAGATTTTATCAAATTTCATAAGTTGCTTGAAAAGTGCGTAATTTGATGTACTCTTCTCTAGGAACAAATCAAGACAGATTTCATCAAATTGTATAAGTTGCTTGAAAAGTGCGTAATTTGATGTACTCTTCTCTAGGAACAAATCAAGACAGATTTCATCAAATTTCATAGGTTGCTTGAAAAGTGCGTAATTTACTGTGCTCTTCTCTAGGAACAAATCAAGACAGATTTTATCAAATTTCATAAGTTGCTTGAAAAGTGCGTAATTTGATGTACTCTTCTCTAGGAACAAATCAAGACAGATTTGATCAAATTTCATAAGTTGCTTGAAAAGTGCGTAATTTGATGTACTCTTCTCTAGGAACAAATCAAGACAGATTTTATCAAATTTCGTAAGTTGCTTGAAAAGTACATTATTTTACGTACTCTACGAACAAATCAAGACAGATTTGATCAAATTTCATAGGTTGCTTGAAAAGTGCGTAATTTGATGTACTCTTCTCTAGGAACAAATCAAGACAGATTTGATCAAATATCATAAGTTGCTTGAAAAGTGCGTAATTTGATGTACTCTTCTCTAGGAACAAATCAAGACAGATTTTATCAAATTTCATAGGTTGCTTGAAAAGTGCGTTATTTGATGTACACTTTTCTAGGAACAAATCAAGACAGATTTTATCATATTTCATAAGTTCCTTGAAAAGTGCGTAATTTGATGTACTCTTCTCTAGGAACAAATCAAAAGCGCTATTCTCCACAGTCATTTAAAGTCATTTACAGATTGTTATCAACGTTTGTAAGTTGCTTCTTAAAGGACATAATTTTACGTACTCTTCTCTAGGAACAAATCAAAAGCACTATTCTCCACTGCTTTTAAAGTCATTTACAGATTTTATCAAAGTTTGTAAGTTGCTTGAAAAGTGCGTTATTTGATGTACTCTTCTCTAGGAACAAATCAAGACAGATTTCATCAAATTTCATAGGTTGCTTGAAAAGTGCGTAATTTGATGTGCTCTTCTCTAGGAACAAATCAAGACAGATTTTATCAAATTTCATAAGTTGCTTGAAAAGTGCGTAATTTGATGTACTCTTCTCTAGGAACAAATCAAGACAGATTTGATCAAATTTCATAAGTTGCTTGAAAAGTGCGTAATTTGATGTACTGTTCTCTAGGAACAAATCAAGACAGATTTTATCAAATTTCGTAAGTTGCTTGAAAAGTACATTATTTTACGTACTCTACGAACAAATCAAGACAGATTTGATCAAATTTCATAAGTTGCTTGAAAAGTGCGTAATTTGATGTACTCTTCTCTAGGAACAAATCAAGACAGATTTGATCAAATATCATAAGTTGCTTGAAAAGTGTGTAATTTGATGTACTCTTCTCTAGGAACAAATCAAGACAGATTTTATCAAATTTCATAGGTTGCTTGAAAAGTGCGTTATTTGATGTACACTTCTCTAGGAACAAATCAAGACAGATTTGATCAAATTTCATAAGTTCCTTGAAAAGTGCGTAATTTGATGTACTCTTCTCTAGGAACAAATCAAAAGCGCTATTCTCCACAGCAATTTAAAGTCATTTACAGATTTTATCAAAACTTGTAAGTTGCTTCTTAAAGGACATAATTTTACGTACTCTTCTCTAGGAACAAATCAAAAGCACTATTCTCCACAGCCTTTTAAAGTCATTTACAGATTTTATCAAAGTTTGTAAGTTGCTTCAGGACATAATTTTATGTACTCTTCTCTAGGAACAAATCAAGACAGATTTCATCAAATTTCATAGGTTGCTTGAAAAGTGCGTAATTTGATGTCCTCTTCTCTAGGAACAAATCAAGACAGATTTTATCAAATTTCATAAGTTGCTTGAAAAGTGCGTAATTTGATGTACTCTTCTCTAGGAACAAATCAAGACAGATTTGATCAAATTTCATAAGTTGCTTGAAAAGTGCGTAATTTGATGTACTCTTCTCTAGGAACAAATCAAGACAGATTTTATCAAATTTCGTAAGTTGCTTGAAAAGTACATTATTTTACGTACTCTACGAACAAATCAAGACAGATTTGATCAAATTTCATAAGTTGCTTGAAAAGTGCGTAATTTGATGTACTCTTCTCTAGGAACAAATCAAGACAGATTTGATCAAATATCATAAGTTGCTTGAAAAGTGTGTAATTTGATGTACTCTTCTCTAGGAACAAATCAAGACAGATTTTATCAAATTTCATAGGTTGCTTGAAAAGTGCGTTATTTGATGTACACTTCTCTAGGAACAAATCAAGACAGATTTGATCAAATTTCATAAGTTCCTTGAAAAGTGCGTAATTTGATGTACTCTTCTCTAGGAACAAATCAAAAGCGCTATTCTCCACAGCAATTTAAAGTCATTTACAGATTTTATCAAAACTTGTAAGTTGCTTCTTAAAGGACATAATTTTACGTACTCTTCTCTAGGAACAAATCAAAAGCACTATTCTCCACAGCCTTTTAAAGTCATTTACAGATTTTATCAAAGTTTGTAAGTTGCTTCAGGACATAATTTTATGTACTCTTCTCTAGGAACAAATCAAGACAGATTTCATCAAATTTCATAGGTTGCTTGAAAAGTGCGTAATTTGATGTGCTCTTCTCTAGGAACAAATCAAGACAGATTTGATCAAATTGTATAAGTTGCTTGAAAAGTGCGTAATTTGATGTACTCTTCTCTAGGAACAAATCAAGACAGATTTCATCAAATTTCATAGGTTGCTTGAAAAGTGCGTAATTTACTGTGCTCTTCTCTAGGAACAAATCAAGACAGATTTTATCAAATTTCATAAGTTGCTTGAAAAGTGCGTAATTTGATGTACTCTTCTCTAGGAACAAATCAAGACAGATTTGATCAAATTTCATAAGTTGCTTGAAAAGTGCGTAATTTGATGTACTCTTCTCTAGGAACAAATCAAGACAGATTTTATCAAATTTCGTAAGTTGCTTGAAAAGTACATTATTTTACGTACTCTACGAACAAATCAAGACAGATTTGATCAAATTTCATAAGTTGCTTGAAAAGTGCGTAATTTGATGTACTCTTCTCTAGGAACAAATCAAGACAGATTTGATCAAATATCATAAGTTGCTTGAAAAGTGTGTAATTTGATGTACTCTTCTCTAGGAACAAATCAAGACAGATTTTATCAAATTTCATAGGTTGCTTGAAAAGTGCGTTATTTGATGTACACTTCTCTAGGAACAAATCAAGACAGATTTTATCAAATTTCATAAGTTCCTTGAAAAGTGCGTAATTTGATGTACTCTTCTCTAGGAACAAATCAAAAGCGCTATTCTCCACAGCAATTTAAAGTCATTTACAGATTTTATCAAAACTTGTAAGTTGCTTCTTAAAGGACATAATTTTACGTACTCTTCTCTAGGAACAAATCAAAAGCACTATTCTCCACAGCCTTTTAAAGTCATTTACAGATTTTATCAAAGTTTGTAAGTTGCTTCAGGACATAATTTTATGTACTCTTCTCTAGGAACAAATCAAAACAGATTTCATCAAATTTCATAGGTTGCTTGAAAAGTGCGTAATTTGATGTCCTCTTCTCTAGGAACAAATCAAGACAGATTTTATCAAATTTCATAAGTTGCTTGAAAAGTGCGTAATTTGATGTACTCTTCTCTAGGAACAAATCAAGACAGATTTCATCAAATTGTATAAGTTGCTTGAAAAGTGCGTAATTTGATGTACTCTTCTCTAGGAACAAATCAAGACAGATTTCATCAAATTTCATAGGTTGCTTGAAAAGTGCGTAATTTACTGTGCTCTCCTCTAGGAACAAATCAAGACAGATTTTATCAAATTTCATAAGTTGCTTGAAAAGTGCGTAATTTGATGTACTCTTCTCTAGGAACAAATCAAGACAGATTTGATCAAATTTCATAAGTTGCTTGAAAAGTGCGTAATTTGATGTACTCTTCTCTAGGAACAAATCAAGACAGATTTTATCAAATTTCGTAAGTTGCTTGAAAAGTACATTATTTTACGTACTCTACGAACAAATCAAGACAGATTTGATCAAATTTCATAGGTTGCTTGAAAAGTGCGTAATTTGATGTACTCTTCTCTAGGAACAAATCAAGACAGATTTGATCAAATATCATAAGTTGCTTGAAAAGTGCGTTATTTGATGTACACTTCTCTAGGAACAAATCAAGACAGATTTTATCAAATTTCATAAGTTCCTTGAAAAGTGCGTAATTTGATGTACTCTTCTCTAGGAACAAATCAAAAGCGCTATTCTCCACAGCAATTTAAAGTCATTTACAGATTTTATCAAAACTTGTAAGTTGCTTCTTAAAGGACATAATTTTACGTACTCTTCTCTAGGAACAAATCAAAAGCACTATTCTCCACAGCCTTTTAAAGTCATTTACAGATTTTATCAAAGTTTGTAAGTTGCTTCAGGACATAATTTTATGTACTCTTCTCTAGGAACAAATCAAAACAGATTTCATCAAATTTCATAGGTTGCTTGAAAAGTGCGTAATTTGATGTCCTCTTCTCTAGGAACAAATCAAGACAGATTTTATCAAATTTCATAAGTTGCTTGAAAAGTGCGTAATTTGATGTACTCTTCTCTAGGAACAAATCAAGACAGATTTCATCAAATTGTATAAGTTGCTTGAAAAGTGCGTAATTTGATGTACTCTTCTCTAGGAACAAATCAAGACAGATTTCATCAAATTTCATAGGTTGCTTGAAAAGTGCGTAATTTACTGTGCTCTTCTCTAGGAACAAATCAAGACAGATTTTATCAAATTTCATAAGTTGCTTGAAAAGTGCGTAATTTGATGTACTCTTCTCTAGGAACAAATCAAGACAGATTTGATCAAATTTCATAAGTTGCTTGAAAAGTGCGTAATTTGATGTACTCTTCTCTAGGAACAAATCAAGACAGATTTTATCAAATTTCGTAAGTTGCTTGAAAAGTACATTATTTTACGTACTCTACGAACAAATCAAGACAGATTTGATCAAATTTCATAGGTTGCTTGAAAAGTGCGTAATTTGATGTACTCTTCTCTAGGAACAAATCAAGACAGATTTGATCAAATATCATAAGTTGCTTGAAAAGTGCGTAATTTGATGTACTCTTCTCTAGGAACAAATCAAGACAGATTTTATCAAATTTCATAGGTTGCTTGAAAAGTGCGTTATTTGATGTACACTTTTCTAGGAACAAATCAAGACAGATTTTATCATATTTCATAAGTTCCTTGAAAAGTGCGTAATTTGATGTACTCTTCTCTAGGAACAAATCAAAAGCGCTATTCTCCACAGTCATTTAAAGTCATTTACAGATTGTTATCAACGTTTGTAAGTTGCTTCTTAAAGGACATAATTTTACGTACTCTTCTCTAGGAACAAATCAAAAGCACTATTCTCCACTGCTTTTAAAGTCATTTACAGATTTTATCAAAGTTTGTAAGTTGCTTGAAAAGTGCGTTATTTGATGTACTCTTCTCTAGGAACAAATCAAGACAGATTTCATCAAATTTCATAGGTTGCTTGAAAAGTGCGTAATTTGATGTGCTCTTCTCTAGGAACAAATCAAGACAGATTTTATCAAATTTCATAAGTTGCTTGAAAAGTGCGTAATTTGATGTACTCTTCTCTAGGAACAAATCAAGACAGATTTGATCAAATTTCATAAGTTGCTTGAAAAGTGCGTAATTTGATGTACTGTTCTCTAGGAACAAATCAAGACAGATTTTATCAAATTTCGTAAGTTGCTTGAAAAGTACATTATTTTACGTACTCTACGAACAAATCAAGACAGATTTGATCAAATTTCATAAGTTGCTTGAAAAGTGCGTAATTTGATGTACTCTTCTCTAGGAACAAATCAAGACAGATTTGATCAAATATCATAAGTTGCTTGAAAAGTGTGTAATTTGATGTACTCTTCTCTAGGAACAAATCAAGACAGATTTTATCAAATTTCATAGGTTGCTTGAAAAGTGCGTTATTTGATGTACACTTCTCTAGGAACAAATCAAGACAGATTTGATCAAATTTCATAAGTTCCTTGAAAAGTGCGTAATTTGATGTACTCTTCTCTAGGAACAAATCAAAAGCGCTATTCTCCACAGCAATTTAAAGTCATTTACAGATTTTATCAAAACTTGTAAGTTGCTTCTTAAAGGACATAATTTTACGTACTCTTCTCTAGGAACAAATCAAAAGCACTATTCTCCACAGCCTTTTAAAGTCATTTACAGATTTTATCAAAGTTTGTAAGTTGCTTCAGGACATAATTTTATGTACTCTTCTCTAGGAACAAATCAAGACAGATTTCATCAAATTTCATAGGTTGCTTGAAAAGTGCGTAATTTGATGTACTCTTCTCTAGGAACAAATCAAGACAGATTTGATCAAATTTTATAAGTTGCTTGAAAAGTGCGTAATTTGATGTACTCTTCTCTAGGAACAAATCAAGACAGATTTTATCAAATTTCGTAAGTTGCTTGAAAAGTACATTATTTTACGTACTCTACGAACAAATCAAGACAGATTTGATCAAATTTCGTAAGTTGCTTGAAAAGTGCATAATTTTAAGTACTCTTCTCTAGGGACAAATCAAGACAGATTTTATCAAATTTCATAAGTTGCTTGACAAGTTCGTAATTTTATGTACTATTCTCTAGGAACAAATCAAGACAGATTTTATCAAATTTCATAAGTTCCTTGAAAAGTGCGTAATTTGATGTACTCTTCTCTAGGAACAAATCAAAAGCGCTATTCTCCACAGCAATTTAAAGTCATTTACAGATTTTATCAAAGTTTGTAAGTTGCTTCAGGACATAATTTTACGTACTCTTCTCTAGGAACAAATCAAGACAGATTTCATCAAATTTCATAGGTTGCTTGAAAAGTGCGTAATTTGATGTGCTCTTCTCTAGGAACAAATCAAGACAGATTTTATCAAATTTCATAAGTTGCTTGAAAAGTGCGTAATTTGATGTACTCTTCTCTAGGAACAAATCAAGACAGATTTGATCAAATTTCATAAGTTGCTTGAAAAGTGCGTAATTTGATGTACTCTTCTCTAGGAACAAATCAAGACAGATTTTATCAAATTTCGTAAGTTGCTTGAAAAGTACATTATTTTACGTACTCTACGAACAAATCAAGACAGATTTGATCAAATTTCATAAGTTGCTTGAAAAGTGCGTAATTTGATGTACTCTTCTCTAGGAACAAATCAAGACAGATTTTATCAAATTTCATAGGTTGCTTGAAAAGTGCGTCATTTGATGTACTCTTCTCTAGGAACAAATCAAGACAGATTTTATCAAATTTCGTAAGTTGCTTGAAAAGTGCATAATTTTAAGTACCCTTCTCAAGGGACAAATCAAGACAGATTTTATCAAATTTCATAAGTTGCTTCAAAAGTTCGTAATTTGATGTACTCTTCTCTAGGAACAAATCAAAACAGATTTTATCAAATTTCGTAAGTTGCTTGAAAAGTACATTATATTACGTACTCTACGAACAAATCAAGACAGATTTTATCAAATTTTGTAAGTTGCTTGAAAAGTGAATAATTTGATGTACTCTTCTCTAGGAACAAATCAAGACAGATTTTATCAAATTTCGTAAGTTGCTTGAAAAGTGCATAATTTTAAGTACTCTTCTCTAGGAACAAATCAAGACAGATTTTATCAAATTTCATAAGTTGCTTGAAAAGTGCGTACCTCACTGGGAAGACAAGTCAACAGCCCTCGTCTGAGCGATCCAAAACTGCCTAATGTTTCAAAGGTAGTGAACAGGACGGGTCAACTATTCGCATTGTTAGAGGACTGGAAAGGCATCGTTGTCCACACTTGCGAAAAAAACCTGCTAACAGCTATATAACAAACGGTTATTACAATTACATGAAGTTCCAAGGTAACATTTTGTATTTGTCATTTGCAAACACCCCGGGGCTAGGTTTACGCCTTTGATGGGGGTAACTGGGGTGACTGGGGCCTGATTGCTTAATTTAGAAGTGATGCTCTCTTAAGAGGTGCAATGCTGGCCAGCACTGATGGGAGTTCACTTGTGGTGGGCTGATGACTCATTGGCAGACGCGTAAGTCGAAGAAGGATGTTTTCCATGATGACACTCAATGTAGCTCCTAGACGCCAATATATCCTGCATTAAGTCGATAATGAATGAAAAGAAAAAAAAAAATAAGTTATTCTAAAATGTGACTGTAATGTTGTATCAACGTTGGGGGAAATTTGATTCATTGGATTTAAATCTCTTTTTTAAATTTTTAAAATGATTTCAAATATGTTCGCAATTCAATTATGTTTTTTTCTTGAGAGGTGTATAGTGCGAGTCAAAATAAACACAAGGCGATAGCCATAATGTGTCTCGCCCATCTGCGCGCATTCATGCAGGGTTGGAAAGCTATCGACCATTATAGAGTCTTGCCGGTGAACTTTCAAACTTGACCTCATTTGACCCCAGAATATCATGGAGACACAGACGCAGGGTTGGAAAGTTATTAACCCTAATAGACTCTTACCCCAAAATGTTCACATTTGACCTCATTTGATCTTTGACCTACTTATGTGACCTTTGACCCCCAGCATATCATGGAGGCCAATATAGGGCATCTACAAATCAAGTTTGGTTACAAACGAATGCAGGGTTTGAAAGTTATTCAAATTTGTGTAAGCGTCACGGACAGACACATGGACGGACGCATTTTGGATCTCTTAGTCTCCCTCCACCTATGGTGGGCTCTACAAAAAGGAAATGAAACACACACTTAAGTTCCTAAGGGTCATTGTATTATAATTGAACGTATCTCAAACTGGGGGAACTTTTGCACCTCTCAAATCTCCTAAAGCGATATTTTCAGGGGGAATATTGATCATAAAATATTTTTTTAATGTCACTTTACCTGTTGCAGTAGTTTCACTCTCATGTTTATGTCGTTCGACAAAAACATCTTGACGACAATCGGCACTTCTGATATGCATCCCCTTCTAATTTAGCTCTCCTAACTGAAAATGTTAGTAAAGAAACATAAAAAGAGATTCATTGTTTAGAAGATCGAAATGATGATGCAATCCACATAATTACTGCCCATCAATTAGTGTTGTTGATTTCGGGGGTATTTACTACCCGGGACTCACAATAATTTTTGAGTGGACCATTTACTATGTAGATGTGTACTGGCCCACGTCATTGTTCCCATACAGTTCCAACGCTTTCCATCCCTTTTCCTCGGTATTTCGCGTACCTTCTTTCAAACTGCCGTACGTAAATGTGCATATCCGTTCAGTATACTACAGAGCGTATCAAAAAAAGCGTTACACTTTTGAACATTTTTTCAAAATTACATTTTTATATATTTAGAAGATTTTTTCCTGTCGATGGATGCCCAATGGTCTCATCTATCAAGTGCCACTAACAAAACAAATTTTCGTTCACGCTTGGGCGAACACTGATTGTGTTTGTACAGAGTGTCAAAAATGGATTGCGCCAATTTGAAAGAAGAGGGACAATTAAACCAGCAGACCGAATAAATACTCCCATTCAAACAAATTGCTCTTTGCCATGAATTTAAGATTATTTAATGATAGTGTAATCATTTTGTGGCAATTTTCTATCATAATTTAAATGATTTCGTTGCTTTATGCATGGGTTAGAATAAATAAGCCATAGATATAATAAAAGGATTTGGATCGTTAATGACAAAATTTCCAGCCTGTCCTCAACACACTATTAAAACGTTTTTTGTTACTACTTTCTAATTCTATATCTGGGTTCATACTTAGCATGCTTACGAAATGTGAAATGCATGGGCTTCAATATTGCAAATGGTGAAATGACTGAGGCTAAAAAGAAGGATAACTTACCTCAAATTGATGATGTATTACGGTAGTCCTTGTCATATTCTTTTGATCGCTGCAATGATGACCCCGAAAACTCGTCGGAAATTGGTACCGGTAAGGTCACTCAATTCCGAGCGTAAGTCGACTCATACAATATACATAGCCAGGCTACCTACTCACTGTATATACAGCTGGTGCATCGCGCATACATGCACCAGCATGTACAGTGAGTATAGTGGCTATGTACATAGTCGACCGACCACTTAATTACGCGCGGAATTGAGTGACCTTACCGGTACCAATTGCCAACGAGTTTTCGGGGTCATCATTGCAGCGATCAAAGGAATATGACAAGGTCTACCGTAATAAATCATCCATTTGAGGTAAGTTATCATTCTTTTTCAACAAATTATATCTCACGTACGGTAGGTTGAGGGAATAATGCATGGTTAGATCTAAACAAAATTAAAAAATAATACCTTTAAAGTTGATAAATCACCTCGTCGCAAATTCCTGCCAACATTTTGAGCGACGTATGGTCACAGCGCTGATCACAGTTACTCCCTTGACTAACTCTAGAGAACGCTAGCGCAAAGCGATAGCGTTCTAGATCCAGCTCATACCTTGCCGAAAATGAACATTTTGTGTGCAGGCTAATTGAGCTTAAAATTACACATATGATACGGTACTTACCCCCGAATCATAATCCAATATGTGATCCAACTGTCCGGTCCATTAAGATGATGATTCTTGGCAGGCTAAAAATCAGTGATTTATGCGCCTCCTCTACTTCTCTCTGTGTGTTAGCGCGACTCCGAACGACAGATGATCGCGATGGCCGCCGATGCGAACGGCGCTTGTGATACACATGTATGCGCGGTAATAGCTATTCATGTGTATCGCATGGCGCCGTTCACATCGGCGGCCATCGCGATCATCTGTCGTTCGGAATCTGTTCGGAGTTGCGCTATAAACACACCGAGAGAAGTCGAGGAGGCGCATAATTCACTGATTTTTAGCGGAATGGAGGGAAAAATCATAATTTCAATGCACCGGACAGTCATGACAGTTGGATCACATATTGGATTATGAATCGGGGGTAAGTACCGTATCATGTATAATTTTAAGCTCAATTAGCCTGCACACAAAATGTTCATTTTCGGTGAGTAAGGTATGAGCTGGATCTAGAACGCTAGCTGCTAGCGCTTCGCGCTAGCGTTCTCTAGAGTTATCCCTTGACTAACCTAACCAGGCGCCGTACGTAGTACGGCGCCTGGCATACTGAGGTGTGTATACCGTGATGGTAACACTTGATAGGCTTTAACGGCAAACACACTTATAAAAAAAATATATATATCATACTTTAAATAACATATCTCGGTTCATACTTACGAATTATGTTATGCATGGACATCAATGATCCAAATTGCAAAACGTCTGATGCTCCATTCGTTTGATTTATCCTGAAATTTACTATAAAACTGGCAAGATTACAGAAGTGACGAAAATGGTATCCGAATTTGTTCGCTGCAAGCAATATCAGGTGATCAAAAACTTGTCGGCAATGCACCCCCTGATGTACCCGATCAACCGATCGCCCCGCGCATGCGCTATGCATTGCCGACGAGTTTTCGGTCACCTGACATTGCATGCAGCGAACAAAGACGAAGGAAATAATAGTCATCATCATCATCATCATCAATTTGAGCTAAGTTATCATTCTTTTGCAACAATTTAAATAGCAAGCAAGGTAGGTTGAATGTTTAATTAATGTCTAGAACTAAAAAAAAAATAATAATAATAGATGGAAAGTTCTTGAAACCACCCGTCGGCAAATTTCCTACAAATTTTTTAACGTTTCGTCTTCACAGCGCCGTCCTACGGACGGCGCTGATCACAGTTATCCCTTGACATGCTTGTCTTGTGTGAACACAACTGAAACTTACCGTGCATGATGATGATAATCCCACACGATGTCGATGACAGTAGTTTACTTCAGCATTGTTCAGTTCAGCCTTCACGAGAAAGTCCGTTTCAAATTGCTTGAATCGAGTCAGTAGGGTTAGGGTCTATTCTGAATTGTATTCCATGGCCAGCCTTGAATAGAAGCGATCGCGTAAGCTTCGTTATCATCATCAGCATGCATGACATGTTTGTAGGCGATGCTGCAGCATCCTCCCTCCATCCCTCGCCTTCCCGGCCGGCCCGGCGCGGTAGGTCATTATCGTGCACAGCATGCAGCGGCCGTGATACTCCGAACGGCCGGGAAATCCTCTTCAGACTTCAGTAACTAATTTTACTACTCTAGGGCCCCGTTGCAGAAAGAGATAAAATCGATCGTAAGTTACGATTGATCGTAAGTCAGAAAATTTACGCGTTTCAACCAATCAGATTTGCGCATCTAGAACACGTGATATGACTTACGCTTAATTGCAACTTACGATCGATTTTATCTCTTTCTGCAACGGGGCCTAGATGTAGTAATACTGACCAAATGTTCTCGTCTCGCCTGTATCTGTCGGTCCGATTTATATAAAGTGTATGCATCAGGATGATCTAGCTGATCTGGCTCCGCTGAAATAATAGCGTTTTAATTGTGGTCGAATTCTAACTGATCTGGATCTGACGTCATCGGCTCATCGCTAACAAAATGTCCGCCGCGCCACTGTTAAATTGTTCAAATCAACAAACGTAGAGGGCGGAAATACAATAGTTAATAACGTGTACAAACGCGATCCACCGATCTCTATACCAAATGATTGTGTGTTTTTTTTTTTTGGGGGGGGGAGGGGGGGGTTGAACGCCCCTTCTCTTCACAACTTTTTGGCTGGTCTGGAGGC
Source organism: Echinarachnius parma (assembly GCA_037951105.1). Classification (NCBI taxonomy): domain Eukaryota; kingdom Metazoa; phylum Echinodermata; class Echinoidea; order Clypeasteroida; family Echinarachniidae; genus Echinarachnius; species Echinarachnius parma. Next base: position 172,312 of record JBAMJV010003897.1, on the reverse strand, counting down.
CACATTTTATCGCTCTCGACTATCATTACCGAAGGCCTCCGCCTCGCAAATTGCGAAGCCATGAATCCTTTTCTTGGCTATCGAAAAAGTTTAAAATTCTCAGAATCTCGACTTCAAAACTGGTTTACAGCTTGCACGATTCTCACCAAAAGGTTTTTAATTAGTGGTTTGTAAATTTATTAGTTTGCAATGTAATGGTTCAGGCTTGGTTCCTAAAGTTCACTTTGACAATAAAATGCAGTATTGGGCCTACTATCTTAGCCATAATATATTTATCCCTCAACAAGCGTCGCACATATCGGGACCCTCCCCCTCTCAAACTGAGTAGACAATTTGAAAGAGCATACAATATTATTTGAATGGCATGAACAAAATTATTTGATCAAGATCTGTTCAGAAACGGCTGATATATCAATAAATATATCCCATCGGAATGAATCTGCACCCCAGATGCATTCGATGATTTTTTTTTAATTTAAAAAATGCTTATACACTTTTTCAAATATTTTTCCAAAGGGTTTGTGTTGTTGATGATCTTTCAAAGGTAGTGTTGAGTATTGGTATTTCCCGAAGTGCCCCCAATATTTTGTTAAAGGGGTAGTTCAGTTTTGGTATACAGTAGAGGGCGCTTCGCAAAATATTTTTTGGTGAGATAATGAAAAACTGACTTTCAAATTCGAATGAACATACAATTTTAATTACACAATATACTTTATTTGATCAAAATCGGTTCAGAAACCGTTGAAATATCCATAAATAGTATTCAAAATGTTCTTCACCGGCAATCACCGGGCGATATTTTGACTTTTTAGATGTTCGAAGACTACTTTGAACAAAATCAGAATATGTTTTTAAAAAGTCGTTGATGATATCTCTATAGAAACATTATTTTAAAAAACATTAAATGCACAATTTTGTATGAAAAAAGGCTCAAACCAATGATTCTTTTAAATAGCGCCCTCCGTGAGTTGTAACGGCTATTTTTGAATGATAACAGGGGTTTTACTTAGTCGTTTGTAATTGTGTATACTTTTCGAGCATGGTGAAGTTATAACTATTACTTTGTACCGTACTATGGTGCAGGTTTTGGTTACTAAAGTTAAGTTTGACCTATACTCAACTATCCATTTAAAGATGAATAACAGATTTGGGAAAGTTACAGAAAACATTTATAATTGATCAATATTGTTGAATAAGTATCTAAAAATGGCTTGTGTGGTAAAATCCGAACCTAACGATGCGTTAAATGCAGAAATATCAAAAGAAATCCAATACTACCCGCCCGTGAAATGTATAAATCCACCACCCGTTCGCACCTGTCCGCGCCGCTAGCGCACTGAGCTGGACTGGAGATATCGACAAGCTGGGGACAAGCCCGTATAGCGAACGCACGCGGTCAAATTGCACGTCGCGTATGCGCGATTCCGCGTTGGCGATGTCTATCCGCAACAGATAAATTTATAATTTTGCAAATATATCAATTAGTAGGCAGTTTATTGGTCAAATTTGTTTGATCCCATTTTAGTAAAACTATTTTCTTTCACATGGTTGGTAATAAGAGCGTACATTTCATTTTTAGGGGGTGGGGCGTTTCCCACCACTGTCATTCACCTTTAAACAAACATCAGGATAATTTTAGATTAAAAATCAATGCCTTTTTAGATAGCGCCCTTTTGTCCCTTTTGTGTTTTAATGGCTCTTTAAACAAAATTTGTTTAGCCTATAACAGGTTTTGTATACAGTCATTTGTAATTTCCTTTACATTTCGAGCATGGTGGAGTTGCAACTACTAGTTAGTAATGATATTGTGCAGGTTTTGGTTACTATCGCTCAGCAAGGCTTACCAAAAATGTACTACCCCGCCACACCTAGCTCATGCGTAGGCCTACTTACTTTGTAGATGTCCCCCCCCCCCCCCCCCCTCCCCCCACCCCCGGCCCCAATTACCCAGCTAAAATTATGGGAAAATTCATTAATTGCTTCCATGCCCATCTTATTTCTGCTGTCTGCATAGTGCGTTACACGCCTCAGGAGAATAAAATATTATTACAGGCTGCAGAGGTTCCACTTAAAGGGGTAGTATAGTTTTGGTAGAGAGGGCGCTGCACATCACAATTTTGTTGTGAGATAATGAAAGACTGAGTGTTGAATTTGAGAGAACATGCAATTTTAATGGCAGAATAAACTTGATTTGGTCAAAATCGGTCCAGAAACGGCTGAAACATCAATAAATATATTTGGGGCCCAAATAATTAGATTTTTTTCAAAACATTTTTTTTTTCAAAAGCGTTTTTTAAATAGTTGTTGATGGTCTATCTATACTTAATCATTATTTCAATAGAACATCACATGCATTATTTTGTATGAAAAATGGTTGAAACCAATGCCTTTTTAGAAAGCGCTATCTTTTGTTTTAATGGCTATTTTTTGTATTATTTATGATAACACTTAGTAGGAGGGGGAGGGGGGGGGGGGGGTTCTCTCCGTTGTAGTGTGGGCTACTTGGGAACTACATGTAGCATTCACAGAGCAGTCGTTACCGGATCGAGGTCAAGAAAACAGTTTGGCCAATGTCATATTATTTTGTACTAAACAATTTAAAACAACACTTCGGGCAAACTGAGGCCTCATCAGCTTCCGGGCTCAGCCCCCGCCCCTCCCCCTCCCCCCCCCCCCCCCATAAAAAAAAAAACCTGCAGCTCCAGACCGGGCCAGGCCTAGGGTCCCGATTACAGTCCAGCGACATTTACCATGGTAATAAGAATCTGTGGCTCTAACTCAGGGGTGTCGATCCGTTTTTGAGATTGGGGGGGGGGGGGGGGCGAAATTTGAAAAAAATGTCCAGAGTGACCACTGAGAGAGCACATTGGCATGCCCGGAAGTTTTATTATGCGCTCATTGAAAGTGTCTTGATGGCTCGAAGACCTGACTTTAGGGGCACCCACATTTGGGGACAATAATGGGGGTCAAGGGGGCGGAGCCCCCGGAAGCTTTTAGATTTCAGACATTTGCTCCTAGCATGGGTGTTAACATTGTATAAAATAGTGAACCTACTCATAACGTATTTTTAAAGGCCATAGCGAGGAAAAGACTGAGCCTTGCATGAGATGGATCCACGTGATCATGTATACTATAAAGCCATCGATATAGTCTAGGGCATTGGGCTCCCATGAAACTAAGCAAGGGCGTCAACAATTTCTCAAAAGTGTATGGGAGACATTGCGAGGAAACGAAGCGACCGAGCGGGGGAGGGTGTGGGAGGGGGTGTCCCCTCCCACAGTAGGGAGCTTTCTTTTTTGGCGTGAAATTGTGCGATTTGGTGCACACCTGAGACAGAAATTTCACGTAATATATGAAGTATATAGGTATGGAACCAAACATACATTTTTTTTTTTTTCTCTTTCGCCTTCTCGGCATTTATTCATATTTCATACAAGTTTACAAGTCATATACTTTTTACGATTAATTACAAATTAGAAGTACATTTTTAAAGCATTTGGTAAATTATACAGAGTCTGTTTTCCTTCGTTAGAAAGATAATCATTTATCTGCATACGTGAGTAAATTTCTTTTAAGAACATAAACCATAATTTATTTTTCCTTTCATCTTTTCCAAGGTTGTTTCGAATGACTATCAATTTATAAATACTCCAAAAAGCTAACGTTAAAATATCATTAATTTTTTGGTCTGTATTTATTTTCAGTAAGGTAAATATATTAATTTCTACGTTGATGTTATAAACATTTTGCACCATCTGCGTAAACTTTCTAAAGAACATGTCATTCATGGTGCATTTTATAAAAGCGTGTTCTATATCTTCTTTACATTGACATGCTTCACATGTATCTGTGTTACAGATTTTCATTACAAATAATTTTCTTTTCACAACTATCAAATTATAAATCATCTTAAAGTTAAACTGTTTCAATTTGTTTTCCTTAATATCAATAATATTCCGTTTATAAACCTGCTTCCAATTAACATCAATGTTTAATGTATCTGTCCAGTATGATGGACCTTCATTTACAATTCTCCTTTTCAACAATGCAACATAAAATAATTTACTCGATAAACTCTCAATGGTTCTTTCTTTTCCATTAATAATAACTTTGGGTATCTCTAAACATATATGTTCTTTTAAGTTATTCATCCATTGTTTTGGTATTGCTTTCTGTAATTTAAAATATTCAAACATTACAACTACTTTTGAAGTTTTATCACAAATATTATCTATAAAATGTCTATTAATACAAATATTTTTCAAAAACGTAATACCACTTGAGAACCATTTCTTAAAAAAGAAGGGCTGATTTTTGAAAACTACATATTTATTATACCATAAAACTTGTTTATCTAAATCAATATTATTATAATGTTCATTTTTTGTATTTAACATAACCCATGCTTTCAGAATTTCTACATAAAATTCTGGTATTTTTCCCACAAAGTATAAATTAAGCATGTTTATATCAATAGCACAATTTAAAAGCAGTTTCAGCCCTCCAAGAGACTGAAAGTAAACATTTGACATCTCTTTCCAATATCCTTTCGAATTGTCTACTATTTTACCTAACCATTTTAATCTAAAACTTGCTATTAATGTTTCAAAATCAATCATCTTAATTCCTCCCTCATGATAGTCTTGAATTACAATTTCTCTTTTCACTTTATCTATTTTTGAATTCCATACAAAACCATACACAATTTTGTCCAGTCTTTTTATAATATGTTGTGGTACTGAACAATACATAATCAAATTAATAACTTGACTTATGAGTAATGTCTTTACAATAAAAACTCTACCAAAGAGTGTGAGATTTCTCTTTTTCCAATTATCTACAATTCTTTGAATCTTCTGTAATTGTGTTTCCCAATTCATTTTAACAACCATATCTTGATTAGTACCTATATAAATTCCTAAATATGTTACACATCCTTCAGACCATGGAATACCGTAATGATAAAGATCCCATCTCTTTTGTTTTGGACCTAGCCATTTTAAAATTGTTTTTTCTTTATTTACGACGGGACCTGCAACCTTTCCAAATAATTCTAATTCTTTTAATATATATTTTAGTGATGATTTTTCTCGAAAGAAAAGTGACGTATCATCCGCGTATTGCAATAATTTCAATTCAATTTTATTATCTCCATACATTATACCTTTAATTTGTTTATTTTGTCTTATCTTTTCAGCTAATATTTCTACTGCCAATAGAAATAATAAGGCTGATAGAGGGCAACCTTGTCTTATCCCTCTACTAATCTCAAAACTTGTTGTTTTCCACCCATTAATTAACACTGAGCTTTTTACATCTTTATACATTAATTTAACCCACTTACAAAAATCTACCCCAAAATTAAAATGTTTCAAGCATTCTTCAATATACTGAAATTCAATAGTGTCGAATGCTTTTGTGAAATCAACCATCATAAAAGAACCTTCTAATCCTTTTTCATATAACAATTGAAAAACATCTTGCGTTAGTCTTATATTAAAACCACTCAGTCTATTCTTTATATATCCAACCTGATTTTCGTGTATTATGCTTGATATAACCTTTTGCATTCTATTTGCTAGAACAGCGGCCATTATTTTATAATCATAATTCAGCAATGTGATTGGTCTCCAATTATTTAAATTAGCTGTTTCCCCTTTCTTATAAATCAATGTAATTATTCCTTGTTTCTGCGTTTCTGACATCACATTATTATCAAAATTTGCATTCAATGCATTCACAAAAATATACTCAATATCATTCCAGAATTCTTGATAGAATTCTATTGTTAAACCATCTCCACCTGGAGCTTTATTTTTTGTCATCTGAAAAATTACTTTACGGCATTCTTCAGGTGTTATTAAACCTTCACAATTATTTTTGTCAAACTCAGATAATTTGTTTACTCTACAATCTTTTAAGTATTCTTCAACATCATTTAAATTCACCTTTTTACTTGCGTATAGTTGTTCATAAAACGACACCACTTCCTTAAGTATCTCATTTTGTTTTATAATAAGACTATTATCTTTTCGTAGCCTTACAATATTCTTTTTTTCACCATTTTTTCTTTCTAAACCCATAAAATATTTAGTATTTTTTTCACCTTCTTCAATCCATTTAACTCGTGCTCTAATCGATGCTCCTTTACAATCTTTTTCATACAAATCTTCCAATTCATGTTTTACTCTAATATACTCCTTTTTCATTTGTTCATCTATTACATCTACACCGTCTACTTTATTTTGAATTATTCCCATTTTCTTCTCTAAATCTTTTCTCAACAAATCATCCTTATTTTTATTTTTTGCACAGAATCTCTGTGTAAATTCACGACACTTTATTTTTACCATTTCCCATTTTTCACAAAAACTTACATTTTGTTTTTCTATGTTTCCCACAATATTTTTTATTTGCCTTTTATAATATTCATCTTTAAGTACTTTATTATTAAATTGCCAATAACCGGGACCTTTTTTTATGTCTCCTAATCTTAATTTAATAAAAATAGCATTATGATCACATCGTACTGCAGGTCGTATATCTGTTACTATTACTTTAGACCTTAAATTATTATGTATTAACCAGTAATCAAGGCGTGATGCAACATTCAATAATAAATTTCTCCAAGTAAACTGCTTCTTTGCTGGGTTAATTTTTCTCCATATATCACATAAATCAAATTGTTTAACCAAGCATTTTAAATTTACAGGGGTTTTATAATAATTATTTTTATTCCCTTTAACATCATTTTGGGTGCAAAAATTGAATTAAAATCACCGCCTATTATCAACTCATACTGCACCTGCATATTTTCTTGTATCCAGCTAGCAATTTTATTAAAAAACTGTTCTCTATTTTTTTTTTCTGTCGGTGCATAAATATTTACAATACATAATTTACAATGATTTACTATAACATTGATCATAATCGCTCTTCCATCACAATTATACAAAACATTTGTAATTGTTATTGGTAAAGAACATGTTTTAGATATCAATACAGCCACGCCTCTGGAGTGGTTTGTTCCATTACAAAAATAACAATGTCCTTTCCATTCGTTTCTAATTATTTTTAAAATGTCGTCTGTCCAATATGTCTCTTGTAATAAAATAATATCGACTTTTTGGTGATTACACCAAAGAAAAATTGCGTCTCGCTTCTCTTTACTGCGCAGACCGCGAACGTTTAAACTAATCAAATTAAAGTGCTGTTCTGTGATGTTTATCATTGTTTATTTACATGATATATACAATATATACAAGTTTTCTCGTTATCATGTTCACTTTGTTGCAGGTTTTTTTGTTTTTATTTTTTTCTTGCTGCTTTTATTTTTTGCCTCTGCTTTCGTTTGCCTTTGCTGCTCTGTTTTTTGGGTACTTCGGGTGATTCAACCGATATCTCTGCTTCGTCATCTGTTGTTGTTGACGACGCTTCAGAATCGGATAGCTGAGAGTCGGTTGATCGATGCTCTCGGTGTACTTCTGCGGTAACGCTAACAGTGCGAGCGTGCTTTGTTGCCTCCCGCTGTTCTCCATTGATTTGCTCTTTTTGTTGCTCGTTGTTTGTGCTGCTCGATTGTTGCGTAATCTCCGACTGAGGGACTTTGGCCGCGAACTGTGTGATCTTTGACTGTGCTTTCGCGTTCGCGCTGTTGTTGTTGTCATGCTTCACTGGCTCTGCTAGTGGGCGTGAAGGGGGCGTGTCATTCAGCTGATCATGATCGCGGCTAGGTTTTGTTGATGACCGTTGTTTTTCGTGATCGCTTATTTGACTTCGCTGGCTTCGATCGCGTGTTTGCGCTTCCCGTCCGCGTGTTGCTTCTCGAAGGTCGTAGTCGTGTCTTGCGGAGTGCTGTTGTTCGCCGTCGCTCATGGTGTTGCGTTGGGTTCGATCACGGGCTGACTGAATGAGATTTTCAATGTTGTCGTGATCGCTTACTTGACTTCGCTGGCTTCGATCGCGTGCTCGTGGTTCCCGTCCGCGTGTTGCTTCTCGAAGGTCGTAGTCGTGTCTTGCGGAGTGCCGTTGTTCGCCGTCACTCATGGTATTGCGTTGAGCTCGATCACGGGCTGACTGAATGAGATATTCAATGTTGTCTTCTTGATCACGGGCTGACTGGATGATATTTTCGATGTTGTCTTCTGTATGCGTCGTGCGTCTGGAGCCGGGTACTTTTGATCGATCTGCTTGTGTCTGCCATTGGTCTTCGGTGTCTGTCGTGCGTCTGGGGCTGAACACTTTTGGTCGATCTGCTTCTGTCTGTCCAAAGTGGAAAACTCTGCCTCTGAACAAGCCGAAAGTAGTGAATCGTGGTAGGGGTTGGAAGTGTGGCGTCTTTTCGACGTATGCAACTCTGTCGCCGGTAAGGCAGTCCGTCAGTGAACCATCTACACGCAGACGTTGGTATACCATTTTCCCAATCATTTTGTAGTTTCTTTTTTCAAGTTCATCAATAATCATCGAGTCGTCGGCGGATAGGGGAATATCCTTTATTGTGAGTCTCACAGCTTCTTCCCCATGGGGTTTGAAAGGATTGGTGTCGTAGACCGCTACGTTTGTGTTTCGTAGGTTTAGTCCTTGGGTTATGAGTTTAATTCTTTCTGTCTGATTAGCGATATAGAGTCGCCATAGTCCTCCTATCTTTTGTATGCCTGATAGTTCTTTACGTGATACTACACGAATGAGTATTTTATACATGTCTTCTGGGTACAAGTTTTTTTCTGTTGTCGGTATATCTCTGTGTTTGATAAACACTGGCTTACCTCGGTAATTGGCTGTATTGTCATGTGCCGCTTTCTCCGCGTATGACGTGGCGCCGGGTGGTGCCGCCATTTTCAAAAGCGTTCACTTGTTCGTGAGTCAGATGTTTTTTTTAATCAGCTAACAAATACAGCACAATCCGTTCATCACAAACCACAGAAGTTTCATATCCTGATTCCATAAAGTATCATTGTGAAGTCCATCCAAAATAAAATTTCAAAAAGATTGTTCATTTCCAAAAAATCCAGGGTTTTATCGTCACTTTTGGGAGAGTCTTGACAATCCGTGTGTAGTGAGATGTGCGCCCTCTATTCTCCTTCTAAAGAGGGCGCTGCACAAACTTACATAATGACAAAGGGAGGGGGACAATCTGCTCCTTTTCCAAATATGGGGTGACATGATATTCCAATTTGATTTGCGTTCAGCGCATATGTACCGAGATTATTTTATTTTCTGTGACGGTGTGCTATCTATAGATGAGGGTTTAATAAACTTCGTTTGAGGTGTGCTTTTGAGAAATTACGCTGCCCAACACATTTCAAAAGGTGAGTTCCCGCAACCCAAATGAAACTTGCAATATGAGAAACTGTATGCGCGCGGCAAAAAAGAGATTTGCAGTCCTTTTCAAACCATAAAATGGCTATTTTGAAGATTAATTATTGATAAATGTGTCTTTCCCCTCTTTGGCATTATATCACTCGATTTTTTTCTTCCTCATTTTCGGAAATATTGGGGGGGGGGGGGCGAAATGGTATGTTCGCCCCCCCCCCCCCCGCACTGACTTAAGGCGGTCTCTTTCTTGCTTCCCTTCTATGGTCACTGTACACATGTTAAAGGGGTAGTTCAGTTTTGGTAAAGAGGGCGCTGCACAAAAAAAAAAAAATTTGCGAGAAAATGAAAACTTAATTTGAAAGGGTATAGAATTTTAACTCTATTTGATCAAAATCGGTCAGGAAACGGCTAAAATATCAATAAATATATCCAGTTGGAATAAATATGGGCCCCAAATTTATTAGGCGATTTTTCCAAAAAAAAAAAAAAAAGCTTCCACCTTTTCAAAAAGAGGTTTTTAGATAGTTGTTGATGATCTCTCTATATAATCATTATTTCAACAAAACATCACATGCATAATTCTGTATGAAATATGGTTTAACAAATGTTTTTTAGAGAGCGCCCTCTTGTGTTTTAATGGCTCTTTTTTAATGATAACAGGTCTTTTACTTTGTCGATTGTAAGTTTCTATACCTTTCGAGCATGGTGGAGTAATGACTGTTAGTTTGTAATGTTATTGTGCAGGTTTTGGTAACTAAAGCTCAACTCTACCAAAACTCTACTACCCCTTTACCTGTACTATAAAGTATGATTTAAATGAACTTGTCTATAGAGGTTACCTGTTTGTAGTCTTCTCATCTTTGTCTGCAGTGGGTGATCACTATACAAATGTTTGACTATATACGATTGTATGCCATTTTTCGGCCAATTGGTTTGACTGGAAACAATATTTTGGAACCTGTCAATAATGGTCACCTGTTTAGAACGGTCAATTTGTGTTTTCCCTGTGGTGGTCATTATACACAGGTTTTACTAAACCGTTATTATTAAAGGTTACCTGCAATTAAGCGGCCAATTTGCCATTATGTACGACTGTAAACAATATTTTGAAACCTGTCTATAATGGTCACCTGTTCCCTTTGTTGGTCATTATACACAGGTTTAACTGTAAACAATATTTTGGTTATATTTTGGAACCTGTCTTCAATGTTCACCGGTTTCCTTTGGTGGTTATTATACACAGGTTTTACTGTAAACCATATTTTGGAATCTGTCTATAATATTCACCGGTATCCTTTGGTGGTTATTATACACAGGTTTTACTGTAAACAATATTTTGGAACCTGTGTATTATAGATACCTGGCTATAATGGTCACCTGTTCTCTATATACTCAAAATATTTCCAAATGACTTATGAACTTTTGCAAATATGTAAACTGACGTGATATGACTGGAGAATAGCAGTCTTTATTTGTTCCTAGAGAAGAGTACATCAAATTACGCACTTTTCAAGCAACCTATGCAATTTGATAAAATCTGTCTTGATTTGTTCCTAGAGAAGAGTACATCAAATTACGCACTTTTCAAGCAACCTATGCAATTTGATAAAATCTGTCTTGATTTGTTCCTAGAGAAGAGTATGTAAAATTATGCACTTTTCAAGCAACTTACAAAATTTGATAAAATCTGTCTTGATTTGTCCTAGAGAAGAGTACACCAAATTACGCACTTTTCAAGCAACTTACGAAATTTGATAAAATCTGTCTTCATTTGTTCCTAGAGAAGAGTAGCCTACATCAAATTACGGACTTTTCAAGCAACTTATGAAATTGTATAAAATTTGTAAATGACTTGAAATGACTGTGGAGAATAGCGATCTTGATTTGTTCCTAGAGAAGAGTACATCAAATTACGCACTTTTCAAGCAACCTATGCAATTTGATGAAATCTGTCTTGATTTGTTCCTAGAGAAGAGTACATCAAATTACGCACTTTTCAAGCAACCTATGAAATTTGATAAAATCTGTCTTGATTTGTTCCTAGAGAAGAGTACATCAAATAATGCACTTTTCAAGCAACCTATGAAATTTGATAAAATCTGTCTTGATTTGTCCCTAGAGAAGAGTACATCAAATTACGCACTTTTCAAGCAACCTATGAAATTTGATAAAATCTGTCTTGATTTGATCCTAGAGAAGAGTACATCAAATTACGCACTTTTCAAGCAACTTATGAAATTTGATAAAATCTGTCTTGGTTTGTTCCTAGAGAAGAGTACATCAAATTACGCACTTTTCAAGCAACCTATGAAATTTGATAAAATCTGTCTTCATTTTATCCTAGAGAAGAGTACATCAAATTACGCACTTTTCAAGCAACTTATGAAAATTGATCAAATCTGTCTTGATTTGTTCCTAGAGAAGAGTACATCAAATTACACACTTTTCAAGCAACCTATGAAATTTGATAAAATCTGTCTTGATTTGATCCTAGAGAAGAGTACATCAAATTACGCACTTTTCAAGCAACGTATGAAATTTGATAAAATCTGTCTTGATTTGTTCCTAGAGAAGAGTACATCAAATTATGTACTTTTCAAGCAACTTATGAAATTTGATAAAATCTGTCTTGATTTTTCCCTAGAGAAGAGTACTTAAAATTATGCACTTTTCAAGCAACTTACGAAATTTGATCAAATCTGTCTTGATTTGTTCCTAGAGAAGAGTACATCAAATAACGCACTTTTCAAGCAACCTATGAAATTTGATAAAATCTTTCTTGATTTGTTCCTAGAGAAGTGTACATCAAATAACGCACTTTTCAAGCAACCTATGAAATTTGATAAAATCTGTCTTGATTTGATCCTTGAGAAGAGTACATCAAATTACGCACTTTTCAAGGAACTTATGAAATTTGATAAAATCTGTCTTGATTTGTTCCTAGAGAAGAGTACGTAAAATTATGTCCTTAAAGAAGCAACTTACAAACTTTGATAAAATCCGTAAATGACTTTAAATGGCTGTGGAGAATAGTGCTTTTGATTTGTTCATAGAGAAGAGTACGTAAAAGTATGTCCTTTAAGAAGCAACTTACAATTTTTGATAAAATCTGTAAATGACTTTAAATGGCTGTGGAGAATAGCGCTTTTGATTTGTTCCTAGAGAAGAGTACATCAAATTACGCACTTTTCAAGGAACTTATGAAATTTGATAAAATCTGTCTTGATTTGTTTCTAGAGAAGAGTACATCAAATTACACACTTTTCAAGGAACTTATGAAATTTGATGAAATCTGTCTTGATTTGTTCCTAGAGAAGTGTACATGAAATAACGCACTTTTCAAGCAAGCTATGCAATTTGATAAAATCTGTCTTGATTTGTTCCTAGAGAAGAGTACATCAAATTACGCACTTTTCAAGCAACCTATGAAATTTGATAAAATCTGTCTTGATTTGTTCTTAGAGAAGAGTACATCAAATTACGCACTTTTCCAGGAACTTATGAAATTTGATAAAATCTGTCTTGATTTGTTCCTAGAGAAGAGTACGTAAAATTATGTCATTAAAGAAGCAACTTACAAACTTTGATAAAATCTGTAAATGACTTTAAATGGCTGTGGAGAATAGTGCTTTTGATTTGTTCATAGAGAAGAGTACGTAAAAGTATGTCCTTTAAGAAGCAACTTACAATTTTTGATAAAATCTGTAAATGACTTTAAATGGCTGTGGAGAATAGCGCTTTTGATTTGTTCCTAGAGAAGAGTACATCAAATTACGCACTTTTCAAGGAACTTATGAAATTTGATAAAATCTGTCTTGATTTGTTCCTAGAGAAGTGTACATGAAATAACGCACTTTTCAAGCAACCTATGCAATTTGATAAAATCTGTCTTGATTTGTTCCTAGAGAAGAGTACATCAAATTACGCACTTTTCAAGCAACCTATGAAATTTGATAAAATCTGTCTTGATTTGTTCCTAGAGAAGAGTACATCAAATTATGCACTTTTCAAGCAACCTATGAAATTTGATAAAATCTGTCTTGATTTGTTCCTAGAGAAGAGTACATCAAATTACGCACTTTTCAAGCAACCTATGAAATTTGATGAAATCTCTCTTGATTTGTTCCTAGAGAAGAGTACGTAAAATTATGTCCTTTAAGAAGCAACTTACAAACTTTGATAAAAATCTGTAAATGACTTTAAATGGCTGTGTAGAGAACAGCGTTCTTGATTTGTTCCTATAGAAGAGTACGTAAAATAATGTTCTTTAATAAGCAACAAACTTATAACAAATATGTAAACTGACATGAATAAAATTTGAAAACGAAACACAAATTATTCTGACTAATTCTGACTTTAGTGTCACTTGTCCCAGGTTCAGTGACATACATGTACAGTACTCATATTACACAATGACATCTTACAGCCTGATTATCTGGTTCAAACATCATTTTAACATACATGTAAAGGCATTTTATGCAAGTTTTAAATCGAAAAATACAATTTATGCAACATGCACAAAAATCACGTGAAAAACAGCATGTTACAAAAACTTTATTTTTTGAAAATATTTTGGAAGCTGTTAATTGTAAAAAGCGTTCACGTATAGGTATATATATAGTCAATGTGTCGTAAATATATACCCAATAATCAGCATGTGGGATTATGGTGCTTGCCGGTTGTAATATATGGTTCGATCTGTGAACAAATAACTCACATGATTTCCTCCAAATCTGACGGAATTCTGCTTAAATCATGATTACACAGTTCAGTAGCAGTCACAATAGTTAGTAGTCCATTCAACTAGATGGTTGTTATCGTTTTCTTCTCGATGATACTATTCAGTGAAGTTATGGCGTGGCGTGTCGTACAACCGAGGTTTAAATAATAATGATGATGAATATTTATATAATATTGACTGGCCTTGAGTGGTATATCAGAAATATTGCATTCGCTAGGATCATATTGCACGAGTCGAAGACGAGTGCAATATGATCCTAGCGAATGCAATATTTCTGATATATCACGAAAGAACAAACCAGTCAATATTATTATTATTATACATACTATCCAGAGCAAAACATTTATAAACCAAAACATTCATCTTACTCAGTCTTGTTCAGTGAAGAAGACCAATGCATTGAATCTCAAATTACTGATTATACATTTTCAACCCATGAAGGGCCATTTGCGCGGACTGTAGCAGAGGTGCGTACACGTATTCATACGTCACAATTAGATACGCGTGAAGCCATTCTTGCGTCATTAATAAACGCGCGTATGAATTTGCGCACTTCCGCGCTGGATATGATCAAAGACTGTAGAATTACAAGACAGATCACTAGCGGTCGCGCAGCGATGTTCCTTCAAACAGAATGAAGATTCAAATCGAGCTTAAGAGAAAGTTGGGTACACCCAGAGGTTTGGGTACACTACTGAATCTTGTTCATTTAAATTAATGAAAAAACATGTAAAAAATATAGTCGATAGCTTTTTTGGAACAAATGTGCCCTTTGTTAGTATTAATTTAAACAAAAGTAAGGATTAGAACGTACTTACTTAAACTCGGCAAATTCAGGCTAGTATGACGATTGAACATCAGCTTATCTCCAAGTTGGGTACACCTGGGGGACACATTGTTTTTCTAATTCAATATTGTTTTTGGTTAGTAAAAAATATTTAAAAATTTTAGTCGATAGCGTTTTTACGTTTGAAATGATAGCTGTGAGAACTATATTTTTAAAATTTAAAGATCTTACCGTGAACAGAAAACATTGCAATGGCTACCCGCGTATTTTAATGATAACGCGCGCTCAGTCCGCGCACTGTCTTTATTTTATTCTTTATTATTGTACGCGTAACCAAGTGCGTAAAACAAATTTCACGCGTGATATGCAAATTTGGGTTCATCAAACTTTATCACGTCATCTTGAAGTTATTTTTAGTCAGGCGAAGTAAACATTGTTATTGTGACGTCATAATGAATAGCTTGCGTATCAAAGTGCATGTTAATTTTGTACATCGCGCTCTGCCCATTCGCTTTGTACAAGATAAGTGTACAGTGGTCGGTCTTTCCATTAAGCGTCTTTGATATGATATTTATTATTCAGCTCAACGTACAGGTCTATGGAGGAGTAGAAATATCATCTGATAACGTGTATGTCTATGGAGGAGTAGTAATATCGTCTGATATTGCACTCGCAATACACATTTTTAGAGCTACATAAAACACGTTACGATGGTAATATCATAACAATAATGAACGCCATGACTGACAAACCCGAGACGGAAAAAAAATACATGATTTATTGAATCGGAAAACTAGCCTGTATGTGTAATAATATCATCTATTGTTTTTACTGTAGATTTTTAAACTAAGTTGTCTTTAAACTATAACCAGTGCGAAGCCCAAGTACAATTCATGAACACTTGTCATTCATAATTTATCATCGATATTTGGAAAACAAGGGGTTGAAACATTGAGTTTGTTTTCGGCATAAGTATACACACCTACCGCACTATCATAATCGATTTTGTTGGTTGATTACATGTCAACCGAAACGTAAAGTAATCACTTGTATTTGTTCGGAACAAATTATGACCCTTCCTCTCATAATATATTATTATCACTAACAATGGAGTAATATAGCGCCTGGTTCGAACTCATCTTGAATTGAATCACTGAACTATCACGGTACCATTGCCATAGGTAATGTGCTTAGTTGGTTATTCGGGTTTTGCAGACACGTTCAATCAATTATGATTATTTACGTCAGGGACCGCCAATTAACGTCACCATCCGATAGACGCGACCAGGATTGGAATCCGGTCCGCAAAAATGTTGTTGTTGTTGTTGTTTCATTCTTATGGCGATTAGTCAATAGTGACTATTGTCGCCAACTACCTTACATTTTTTTATTTAAAATTAAATTTCAATGTATTTATATCATCAATATTTATATATACAAGTATGCATTTATTTTGTCTATTTTCATTTTTTCAAACATAATATAAATAATAGTTTTGTTTGGACAAATCTTCAAGGCATAAAAGAATTATCGAGGCATGAGCCACAGGAGCTACATACATGTAGATATCTTAAAGATATCTCCATGGCATGAGGATACATACAATTGGGCGATCGCACCCCTTTCCAAATGTAATTAGCAACACTGATCCCTCCCCTGTCACATGATGCCGTCTTACCAGCCCTCAAATGGCGCCTATCGTATTAGGCTCTTTTCAGGCATTGTTACCGTTTTGGCCAATGGGGTGCTGCCACATGAATGTCGCCATACCATCTTATTATAACATTTTGTTACTTGATCATGCCATTTTATAAAAGGAAATAGTAAAAAAGAAAGCAAAACGTTTTACATTATATACGTTAACTTGTATGAATTTTGATATGTCCTTTTGAATTAATGTATTTTACATGTATTTTACATGTGTTGAAAGATTGGTAGAGCGCTTGCCTTCCAATAGTGAGGTCCCGAGTTTGAATCCAAAGTATGCCCGTAGCGTTTTAATTCAGCACGAAAATGTATCCACATTTGCTGTTCTCCACCCATGGTGTATACATACAGTAGGTACCCGGAAGGATGGAACGTTAGCATTGTGTGCGCGCACAAGGTTGCCCTTGAATGGAATGCTCCCCATGGAGTTGAAAATGTGCACTGTGTGTACTGGATTGATCGCAGAATGTATCCGATGATCGGGATAATAATATGTAGTAATTGTAAAGCGCTCAGAGATGAGTATCAATCATGATAGGCTCTATATAAATCGAGGATATTATTATTATTATATTTTTGATTCATTTTAAATTGTGCTCATTAATTCAGCTCGCTGGCGGTCTTGAACAATACTTTGTATAAATTGTACAGAATCAATAATATAATTCAAATGTAACTATACAAACAACATGTTAGATACTTTGGCAGTCATAATCCCTTCAAAATGTTATTAAATATTTGTATGTATATCATATATTTACAATTTGGCTTTGGTTTAAAGTTTCATGCTACCTATCCATATGTAAAGATACAACTTATTAGCTCGGCTAGTTCAAAACATACTGTATGAACCCCTTATATAAACCTTTTAATTGATACTCATTAAATTCCATGTACCGAGTGTCCCAGAAAAAAACGAAACCGGGTTTCATGGCAGACAATTTCTGTCATAATGAATCATTTCTTTGATAAGATATACATTTATGAAAAGCTCTGTTTCTCTTTTTTCATTATTTTGATGTGCAGCTTATGACACATATTTTAAGCATGACTAAATTAATAAAACGGAAATTGGTGTTACCAAAATTCGATTTGCACTCAGAAATTGCAAGTTCGTGTGAGTTTTTAGGGTAGCAAACGTACTTATTTTGATAAAGGACAAACACTGTGTACAAATTCATATTTTTATATTTTATATGACACCTCATCAAGGGCGTAGACAGCCGATCAAAAGTTAGGGACTTTGCGGTACGAAGCGCCAGCGCGGGGGAGGGTGTGGGAGGAGGACGTGTCTCCCTTTTACGGTATGAAGCTTTTTTGGATTTTTTGGCTTGAAATTGTGCATTAGGTGCATACCTGAGACAGAAATGTTACATGTATGTAGGGCATTTTTTAAAAGCCTCAACACCAACTTTACTTTCTAATTGCTCGTTTGGGCAAGTAAAATCGATATTTTTTTTTCAAATTTGCTTGCCCAAAACAGAAAATGTACTTGCCAATAAAAAGCAATGTAAAAACAAATAACATTATTTTGCTAGGTTGCTCGATCTGCTTGGCAAATTTACAAAAGGAATTTGTTTTTCTCTTGTACTTGAACAGTTGCCCAATTGGGAAAGAAACTATACCATTGATTAAGTTTGACTTGCCCGACAATGATTGAGCGATTTTCGGGCTGACATGCATAGAAAAAAGGTCACGTGACTTCGTAACGGTATTCCGATTTTCAAAATCTTTGTTATAAAATATGCGCAACACCCAAAAGAGTGACTAAACCATGTTCACGTACATTATGTATTACTTGGTCTCTGCCCAACAGATTGTAAAACTTAGCATCAGTGAGACCTGTCCTTCTGTGTACATGTACATATGGGAATATTATTACCATTTTGTACAAACTCATCACTAAACTCGGATGCAACCAAGGCAATCAAACCATGCTGCCAGTTCGTTAATTCACCCTCTTCATTCAGCAGTGATCTGCCATGCTGTACACACAGAAGAAAACGTGCAAAAAGGGTGCAAAGTATGCAACACTGGCGGCTCCTTTTAACCCTAATCCCACTGGGGGGGGGGGGGGCTTTTTGACCCCCCCTGTCGTTTTTTTCGACGTGCATCTAGACCGTATGGAATTTCACGTTCAAACGTCATGACTATTTTCTCTCAAGTCTCCCGCATGTTTTGAAATATAATTCATCTCGGTTGGACATGTAGAACTGATTTTAGAGGTCGATAATTGCTCGTCCGTCACAAAAAAATGTAATTTTTGTACAGGTTTCTATGTAATTCCTATATCCGATGCCATGTAAACTCCAAATCTGTTATAATTGTTACTTTTAATTATAATTGGATTATTTCTTTGTTATTAGTTGAAGTCATACACTTCAGAGATAAATTCTTCTAAAAAAAAAAAAAAAAAAAAAAAAACAATACAATACATAAGAATGAATGTGGATAAAGCCGGGAATACTAATTTGCATATTTATGCAAATTAGTGATATATTTTATCACCATAAAAAACATGGATATGATGAATAACATCATTTGAAAGTATTTTTACAGAAAACCCGAACAAATCCTGTAATTTCTTTTGATTTTAGATGAAAATCCCAATTTTTTCCCAAATTCGTCAAAAATGTGAATATTCAAAATTGTAATTAATTATAAAAAAAAATAATAATGGTCCATTTTTTTTTTCTTTTCAAATTTTTATTCTACTTGACTTGTTTTACGTGTGTGCCAATTTTCACGTCGATCGGTCCATTCGTTCCCCAGTGGACTCAAGTGACCAAAATAACCCAGTGGGATTAGGGTTAAGGTACAACTTAGCACCTTTAAACGTGCAAAGTTGTTCCCTAAAGGTACAAGATTGCACCTTTAAAGGTGCTAAGTTGTTCCTTAAAAGGAGCCGCCAGTGTTGCATACTTTGCACCCGTTTTGCACCTTTTTTTTCCTAGTGTGTACATGTACACATATAAATGGATATATGTGATTATTTTGTCCAAATACGTCACTAAAATCCAGAGGCAACCAGGGCAATCGAATTATGCTGTCAGAATGTCAATTTCGCGCTGTGCGTCAGTTGGCTGCAAGCCTGCAATATTAGGCATCATTCGCAAATAAATCATATAAATATATACACAATTATGCGAACAGTAGAAATTAAATCCTTTTCCCGGTAGCTTGGAGATTTGGCCCCCAAAATGCCTCATAAGAGCCTACATTACATCTTAGCCATGATATGATATTTTCCGAGTTCGATGCATAACAAATTGTTAAGTGCTATAGTTCAAAGCAGGAAGTCTCAGAAGTTGCCCCAGACAAATAACATGTTATTGTGCATATATTAATATGCGTTATAAAAATTGAATTCATTAGTATTATTATTATTGCTTTCCCTGATTACCATCAAATTTGAGGTAACCTCGCTAGTCATACGGACCGCTAGTCATAAGGACCACTAGTCATAAGGACCGCTCTTCATAACGTGTACCTTCATAATACGTGAAGGACCACTTTTCATACAAGGAAAAGGGGGTCACTATTCATAAAGGGATGATGTATAGGAAGTTACACGTTATGAATAGCGGTCCATATGACTATCGGTCCTTATGTCTATAGCGAGTGGACCCCTCATATTTCACCAGTGACGCACATCATAAGCACTTTGTTTACTGTCAAATATATCTATGGTATATACCAGCAGCTCTTATGAGTAACAGCAATTTACATACACATTGACATCCGTGAACAAGGAAATTAAAAATGTATCATTATGGTTCAAGGTCAATAAACTTGCTCTGAATCTTACAAAAACCAATTATATTATTTTTAGAACAAGGAATAGGAGATTACCCACAAACTTACCAGAATTATATATTGATAATGTGATAATATCCAGATTACAGAATTTTAAGTTCCTTGGTGTTATAATTAATGAAAATTTAGATTGGAATTGTCATATTTCTTCTGTCTGTAAATCTCTTGCTAGAAGTGTTGGTGTACTTATGAAACTTAAATTCACATTGCCTTGCAATGTTTTATATATGTTATATAATAGTATTGTTATGCCACACTTGAATTACTGTAATTATATTTGGGGGAATACATATAAAACTCAACTCACTAAATTATATATTCTCCAGAAGAAAGCAGTAAGAATTATTTCTAAATCTGCATGGTCTTGTCCTAGCACCCCTCTCTTTAGACAGTTGCGCATTCTACCCATTTATGAATTAATTGCTTTTAATACATTAATATTTATGTACAGTATACAATTTAGATTATTACCAGCTAAATATTGCAATATGTTTTTTGTTAACTCAAATTTTCACTCGTATTGTACACGACAACGCAATCATTTTCATCAACCAAAAGTTCGATTAACTTCCTCTTTAAACTCTGTAAGTTATATTGGTGTTAAGGAATGGAATATGCTCAAAGAATCTATAAAATTAAGTACTACAATTACCAAATTTAAAAAACTCTGTCGTGAGTACCTTTTGAATTACATGCCACATTTATGAAAGTATTTTTTTAATGAATTTTGTTATACACATTGAAATTATTTGTATTATAATTTGTATTACGTTATCATGTACTTATATTGTTTATACATTATTATAAACATAGGTGTAGATACATCCTTGCAAATATTCCACTTGTGTGTATGTGTGTATGTGCGTGACTGTGAGTGAAATTACTTGTGTGTGCTTGTCGTGTTTTATACTTCTAATTGTGCATTTTAACTGTTTAAATGTGTATTACTGGGCTATTTACTCACAAGCTTTGCTTTTTTAATAGTCCAAACCATAAAATATTGTATGTTTGATTTGTAATTTGTAATGTAATATTTCTGTATTACCTGTTTTTTTATGGTTGAATAAACTGAAATGAAATGAAATGAGTAGCTTTATACATATTTGCAGGATTAGAATTGCCGGTAACTGCTGTGACCCTTGAGAACAAATGATAATCGCATTTTCTAAAAGAGCATACACTCTAAATTACAGGGATTTAAAATCTAAATCGTAGCTTGGATTAAAACAAATATAAATACACTTAGATTATTTGTAAATCTATGGAGACTTAAAAAGTCGCGCGAAAGCAATTGTTAATCGAAGGCCAAGGTGTGATTTTCAATCCATCAAAGGATTGGAAAATAACGCCAGGTTATCTGAGATTTGACGAATGAGAACAGAGATATTTCACACGTGACCTACTGCGGTATTCTGAAGCTCAGTTTTCTTAGTTTTATACTCATGAATATTCATAACTAGGATTACGGTTTTGGTTAGAGTTAAGGATATGATTACAATGAGACCACTCTTTCCATCATCGATTTACGTAGCGTAGTGGTCACGCTGTGGACCTCCACGCTCGGTGTCACGGGTTCGAATCCTCTCTTAGTCTTCTATTTTTTTCTTTTGCCGTGATAATTGGTGAGTAGCGCTTTATTTAGTAAATGTATCATGCACAGTAAACTAAAAACTGAAAATTGTGGCCTGCATCACTGATTATGAATAATTCATTAGGATGCCATGAACTCGCCTGGGGCCTAATAAGATTAACATTAAACAAATCCAAAAGGGCTTCATTTTTAATCTATCCGGATTTATATTTTTTAAATCCAACAAAAGATTTATTTTAAATCATGATCGGCTGGTCCCTAACCACAGCCGAAGAAAGATTTAAAAGTAAATCTAATAGATTTAATTTTAAATCCTTGTAATTGTGAGTGTATGCCTACGTTTTACGGAACATAATGGTTTCACACAAAATCTTATATTAAATATCCTGAAAATTTCTTCCGAAATGTTGCTATTACCAGTCCATAGACTGCGGACATATCTATGTACAACAACTGATATTTCATCTATGTAGTGGACAGTTAGAAATTTGCCCTCCAATCGAGATTTACACACAAGAAACAAAATACCCTTTTCCCTTCTAGTTGCACAATCGGGCAACCAAACCATACCTTTTATGAATTGTTACTTACCCACTATCAATTTTCACTTGTCCAGGGCAGTAGGGCAAGTGCTAGTAATATATGAACAGGGGGGGGGGGGGGGGGCAATCCCCTCCATATTTCAAATGTGGGGGGGGGGGGGGGGGGGGGGGTCATTATGGCCCCCTCGGCCTTATTTGGGTTAAATTAATAGATAGTTGAGTAAGAAGTCGCTCAGCTTTCCTGACTTAGCATCTGATAATGGACTTGATGCATAAGTGAATTAACACAAAAATGGGGATCAGGGAAAACATGCGAAATGTGCTAGATCAGAAAAATTACTAATTTGGGCTAAAATCAAGCATGTCTACATTGTACTCGTTCTTTGGCATAAATCATTTATTTTGTAATCATGAGGTGTCATATAAAAGATAAACATATAAATTGTTATGCGGCGTTTGTCCTTTTTTCAAAATAAGTACGTTTACTCCTCTAAAAAACTCACCCAAACCTGAAATTTCTGCATTGAAATGGAATTTTGGCAACACCAATTTACATTGTTCTAATTCAGGCATGCGTGCAATATGTACCATAAGTTCTACCACTGGCGTAAATCTGTTCGGAAAGCACAATGCATTGGGGGGTCGAGCAATTGTTCACAAACCGTTTGTGAACAATTGCTCGACCCCCCAATGCATTGTGTTTTCCGGACAGATTTACGCCAGTGAGTTCTACATCAAATGAAAGAAGAGAAACAAAGCTTTTTATTCATGAATATCTTATCAAAGAAATTATTCATTATGACAGAAAATTTGTGCCATGAAATCGTTTTTTTTTTTTCTGGGACACTCTGTAGGCCTATAGTTTTCTAGTTTATGTGAAAAAAATGTCCACGTAACTTATACATGTATATACTGCATATCGTTAACTCACATTTTAAAGGGGTAGTTTAGTTTTGGTAGAGAGGGCGCTGCACTTCACAATTTTTTGTGAGGTAATGAAAAACTGAGTGTCGAATTTGAGAGAACATGCAGTTTTAAAGGGGTAATCCGGGCCTGATAAAACCATTCGTTATTTGAATAAGCAGAATAAGAGGCGTAATTGGTGAAAGTTTGATCAAAATCGGACAAGAAACATGAGAGATATACCTATTTGAACATCATGTGGTAATGAGCGATCGTTTCAAAATTGCCGCCATATGTAACATCATTGACGAGCAACTCGCCATGGCTTTAGTACATGAAAATACACTTATTTCTCATTTTCGTTGCTAAAAATTAAATTTTCTCTGCTTGTTTTCACGAATTCATAGAAGAATATCGATGGGCCAACCTCCCTAGAATGTGTGAGCTCATAAATTTGCTTTGTTATTAAGAAAATTTAAATGTTCAAAAGTTTCATGTAGAATTCAAAATGGCTGCAGCTCGCAAGTGACGTCACGATCGATAGCAATTTCGAACGATACTAAAAATCAGAGCAAAGTTCATCCTAATACGTGTGGTTTACGGGTACACCATGTGAGATGGGTGGATTGGTAAGCCCTGAAAAGGACTATGGTAGTCCTAGAAAGGACTGTTGGTGTAGTTCTGAAAAGAACTGTTGGTATTCTTTCTAGGAGAGTTCTAAAAAGAACTGTTGGTAGTCCTAGAAAGGACTGTTGATAGTCCTAGAAAGGACTTTTGGTAGTCCTATAAAGGACTGTTGGGATAGTCCTGAAAAAGACTGTTGGTATTCTTTCTAGGAGAGTCCTAAAAAGGACAGAATTGGTAGTCCTAGAAAGGACTGTTGTTAGTCCTAAAAAGGACTGTTGGGATAGTCCTGAAAAGGACTGTTGGTATTCTTTCTAGGAGAGTCCTAAAAAGGACAGTTGGTAGTCCTAGAAAGGACTGTTGATAGTCCTAGAAAGGACTGTTGGTATTGCGAGGAGAGGGTGGATGGTAGGAGGGACTCGACGTTTCGAATAGGTTGACTATCCGTCTTCAGGAGTGGGGATCTGTTGGCGTTTCTAGGACTAACAACAGTCCTTTCTAGGACTACCAATTGTCCTTTTTTAGGACTCTCCTAGAAAAAATACCAACAGTCTTTTTCAGGACTATCCCAACAGTCCTTTATAGGACTACCAAAAAAGTCCTTTCTAGGACTATCAAGAGTCCTTTCTAGGACTACCAACAGTTCTTTTTAGAACTCTCCTAGAAAGAATACCAACAGTTCTTTTCAGAACTACACCAACAGTCCTTTCTAGGACTACCATAGTCCTTTTCAGGGCTTACCAATCCACCCATCTCACATTCGTTTGTCAATTAGTGGTTCTTTGAAGCCTAAATGGCGATATTTTAACCTGTATTTTGTACTTTTATTCTACCTTTTAATTGTAGATGTGTATAAACCAATTAATATGTCATTAATGTATTCACATTATTGTTTTCACATAATAAAACTAACCAATCATGTAAAATTGAGGGGGGGGGGGCTAGGGAGGGGTAGGGGGCTGCAGTCCTCCACAACTTGTCTGGCTTAAAACAATACAATACATAAGCATTAAATAACAATTAATACACAAAAATGCAATGTGGTCAGCCCCCCCCCCCCCCCCCCCCCGCCCCGGAGTGAATCACAGGCGAATGTATATTTATATGCGCGACTTTGTACAGGAGTCAATGAAAACCGATGAGTAAATTTACTCCTGACTTTGCACAGGATTCAATGAAGACCAATGTATAAATTTACTCCTCGATCAGGATCGAGTGAACCCCAAAGTCAAAGACCAATGTATAAATTTACTCCTGAATTTGTACAGGATTCAATGAAGACCAATGTATAAATTTACTCCTCGTTCAGCAGTGAACCCCAAAGTCAAAGACCAATGTATAAATTTACTCCTGAATTTGTACAGGATTCAATGAAGACCAATGTATACATTTACTCCTCGATCAGGAGTGAATCCCAAAGACCACTGACAATTATGTAAGGGCCAAGCTTTGATCGAGGAAGATCTACACGTACGTCCTTTCTATCACGATAGGTATTGCGAAATGAACGCATCGTCGTTTTACATGTACATGAATGCACGTCGTTCAGCTAGTGTATGAAACGAAGTTGCCGCCAAATTATAATACACGCGAATTCCTATTGGTCGAATTATATGTTAACGATGTGACGTAATGGTATGTAACAATAGAAATAGGCCATTAACGTGCGTGTGCACATGCAATGTGTGCGTGGAGAGGTGGGGGGGGGGGGGGGGGGTACGCGTGCAATGCCATGAAAAGATTTTGTTTAAGCCTTTTTTTCGTACAATGTTTATCATGTCCGTAAATACTTACGTAATACTTACTCATCGGGGGGGGGGGGGGGGGGGGGGGGAGGGGGGGGGAGGGGGGGGGGGGGTTAAAAGATAACCCCCACCCTTGTGAATGGGTATCAATCACGCCCATAATGTTTCTTACATTTTCAAAAGCCTGAATTTATGACGGGGATGGGGCGAATTTGAGCAAATTTGAAACAAAATTGACTATTTTTGAAGACGAAAAACCAAAGAAATATATGCGATGTGGCCCCCAATAATAATGCATCGCCCTCCCCAAATTGGTCCGACCATGCACACCATGCCACTGGGTGAGGGAATGATAAGGAATCGAGTACATGATGTTGGTATATGGTATTAATGTAGAAAATCATTACGCAATCACACAGCCTCCTGTGAATTCCGCTGGCGAAATAGAATGCTAATACCATGATTTGTAAATCTAATGCTTTAAGTGATAACTCACTTACAATCAACAGAAGAGGTAAACAGAATGAAGAACATTTTGAAAAACAGTTTTACGCCTACGGCTTAATTCGCATTGAACCGTTTATTGAACCGTTTATCAATACGAATGAAAAGTTAACTAAGTTGGCCAATAAACCCATGCATCATCATCATCTTCATGATTATCATAATCACCATCATCTTATCATAATATCCATCAATGGTATCCATATTGCCATCATAATTATCATCAACATCATCTTCATTAGTATTATCATCATCATAATTTATCATCATCATTATTGTTATCATCATTATAAACAGTCATCATATGTCATCCCCATCATTATCATCATACTCTTTATCATCATTATACCGGATAGACTAAAAGTTATGATGAAAGAGGATTTTATTAATCAAGACCTGTACCTCTTAATTATTTTGTCATAATAATTACATGCCCAAAACGTATAACAATTTACAAACGGTTAAGTAAAAAACAATATTTTTGTTTGTAAAAAAACATGCGTTAAATCCAGGGCATTCTCTAAAACATTTTGGATTAAACCATTTCTTGCAAAATATAGTGAAAACTGTATTTTTGTCAAATAGTGAAGTAATTGAGAGATCATCAACAACTACATTTATATTATGCTTGAGAATGTGTGGCATTTTATATCAAAATACGGTTTAATATTTCATGTAAATAATGATTAGATATACATAATTATTCTCGAAAAAGTTAATCTCCAGTTTAGTTGATATCTTCACACATTTTCTTACATCATTATATATATGGTGATGCTCGATATTTATTCCAATTAGATATTTGTTTAGAAACATCAAAATGTTACTTAACCGATGTGTATTTATCTGGTTCTCAAAGTAACGCTTAACTGTTACATCCTGTTGTCAATGAGCATGCTGAATTTATTTCCATGACGGTTTATCTAGAGACTTATTTAGATAGCGAATACAGTTGTGACACAAATATATTACGCCATATCGTTGCATGCCATATTTCTACCGATTATACCTTCTTCATGTCAATACTTGTTTTTGATGTCATAGTATGATTATATTATTGTTGAATCCATTCTGATGTCGTGCAATAATGTTATACGGATTATGCAAACAAAACGTCCCCCCCCCCCCGATCAAAAAAATACTCTTACTCATTCAGGTGGGAATTAGTGCCTGCATGGCCATGTACACGTACCAGTCTTGTATAATACGCATTGGACTCATCACAATGCTCGCACGACAACGACAACGTGACTAAGTTATTGATTTTTTGTAGGGATTAAGTGGCGTATCATTTCTTGCTCGCCTATGCAACAAAGCTCTATTTTTAAACGTTGTAAAAAAAGACAAACAAACCTGCAGGTTTACCGAGAAATCGCATGAAGAGGATACCGATGATACCGAAATATTACATTTTAGATTGCAGAAGTATTACACGATTTCATGAATTAGTTTTAGTAAATCAAACATGATATCAAAGTTATCCTAAGAAATAAACACATTAATAAATATATATCAAGGTGCTTTTCCTTAAAATAACATACATCAGCGTGTAAGGACTTATCATCATTATCATAATCATCTTAATCATCATTTTACCAATCAATGTCATCATCATCATCACCATCGTCGTCGTAATCACCATCTTATGAATGCATTGTCACCGTTGTCACCATGTATTTTCATTATCATTATGTTACCATCACTGTCATCGCCATTATCGTCGTGCATCTTCATTATAATTGTTACCATCATTATTATTATCAAATTATCATCATCATTATACCCATCTATGTCATCCCCATCATCATTATCATCATCATCGTCATCATCATCATCATCATCATTATCATCGTCATCATCATCGTTATCATCATTATATACCTATCATTGTTATCAACATCATCATCATCGTTATCAATTACCAATAAACAATGTCATCACCCTCATCATAATCAGCATCATCTGATCAGTATGATGTCATCATCATTTTCATCATCATCATCATCATCATCATCACCGTCGTCGTCGACTTGGTTAACACCATCACCACGTTATGTATGCATCGTCACCTTTTTCATGAAGAATTAATTATTATTATTATCATTAGTATTATTATTAGTATTATTATTATTGTTGTTATCATCATCGCCGTTACCATCGTGCATCATCACCATCATCATCTTCATCATCATCCCCATCATCATCATCATCATCATCATCATCATCATCATCATCTTATCATCATCATTTTCTTCTTCATCATCATCATCATCATCATCGTCGTCGCCTCGGTTATCGCCATCACCACCTTATGTATGCATCGTGTCACCTTTGTCATCAAGACTCATTATTATTACTATTATTATTATTATTATTGTTGTCATCATCGCATCATCATCATCATCATCTTATCATCATCACCATCATCATCATCATCATTCCCATCATAATCAGCGTCTGATCCGTCTGATGACATCATCATCACCGTCGTCGTCGTCTTGGTTATTGTCATCATCACCCTATGTATTCATAGTCACCTTTGTCACCATGACTCATTATTATTATTAGTAATAGTATTATGATCAATGCTATCGCCGTTATCATCATCATCTTCATCATCATCATCATCATCTTACAAGATATTGAGGCTCGATATTAATTCCAATTTGATTTTTTAGGAACATCGAAATGTAAGTTAACCGATTGTATTTATCTTTTTAAAGTAACGCTTAACTATTACATCCCTTTGTCAATGAGCAAACGGAATGTATTCATATACCTAATACTCTTCACGACGGTTTATCTCGGGACTTTTTAAGATAGCAAATACATTTCTGACAAAAATAAATTACGCCGTATCGCTGTCATGTTAAGAAAGATCGAGTTCCAACAATAAAAGTTGAAAACCATGAGAAACCCTAAACCATGTAAACAGATGTCAATTCGTATTTTGAAACTTGCATCCTCGGCCGCATAGCAATTTGCCGATTTGCCTCTTTTACCGATCTCATTGTCTTATATGACGATGCATACATAACGTGGTGATGGTGTTAACCAAGTCGACGACGACGGTGATGATGATGATGATTATGATGATGAAAATGATGATGACATCATACTGATCAGATGATGCTGATTATGATGAGGGTGATGACATTGTTTATTGGTAATTGATAACGATGATGATGATGTTGATAACAATGATAGGTATATAATGATGATAACGATGATGATGATGACGATGATAATGATGATGATGATGATGATGATGATGATGATGATGATGATGATGATGATGATGATAATGATGATGGGGATGACATAGATGGGTATAATGATGATGATAATTTGATAATAATAATAATGGTAACAATTATAATGAAGATGCACGATGATAATGGCGATGACAGTGATGGTAACATAATGATAATGAAAATACATGGTGACAACGGTGACAATGCATTCATAAGATGGTGATTACGACGACGATGGTGATGATGATGATGACATTGATTGGTAAAATGATGATTAAGATGATTATGATAATGATGATAAGTCCTTACACGCTGATGTATGTTATTTTAAGGAAAAGCACCTTGATATATGAAGAGCTTAATTCCAAAAGGCGCTAAATCCACTTTTCATCAAATTGGATTTTCTTGCACGATTAAATGCTCATCAAACATGTGCATTTAAATAACCATGTAACTCCTCAAAATAATTTTTTGAAATATGAACAAAATTGGATCAAAAATTTTGTTTAGTTCCAAAAGGCGCTAAATCCAAAATTGTTTAGTTCCAAAAGGCGCTTAATCCATCATGTGATCAAACAGGCACGTTTTGACCAATCAGAGCGCAGTATCAGCGTAGCAGACGATGCCTATACGTACTAGAGAAACGCCGTTTGCCTGATCGCTGACATTTCATTGTAATTCTGTCTGGTTTAATTCCTTTTGAAAGCGTTGTGTAAGGACACACACCAATGACTAAGGATAGAATAGTTATTTACACAACCAGAGATCCCCCCAAATGGATGAGGAATGATGAATTCTGTGAAGAAGTAGAAAACGTACAGGCTGAGCTTCGACATCCTATTTGGTAAGTATTGCCCCATACACTCATTTTCGTGTTAGTATTGTAAGTGTCATATTGCATGTAAAATGGAAGAGCATCGCCAATTAGAACAATATAAACAGTATAAAATGAAATAAAAAATACTTTTAGTTCTCAAGAGAAAGTGGGTTTTAATTGTACAGTATCTATTTGGGTATTGATTCGTTTTATATTATAGATCTGCCGCGGCACCTAAAATACAGTGGCGTACTACAATACTTTGTCTTTGTTTTTGTAGATGTGGCGTAGCTGTAGCCGTAGTCATAGACACGAGTGCTACTAGCTGCTACTTGTACTATGCAAGTACTCGCTAGCGGCAAGTGAAAACTGCAATGCAGATATTGAATAGCATGCCATAGGCATTAGGCCTGCATTAGCACAAGCAGTACCTAGCAATAAAAGCCCTGTGTAGTTGAATGCATTTAACCCATTGCCTAATACAATAATATATGGTTAGTGTGTGTTTTTGAAATTAATTTTGGATTGAGTCGTCCTACCAGGAATATGTACCCTGTAGATGTGGATTGAGTTGACCATACGACCGTGCATAACTCAATAAGCCATAAGTCTTAAGAAAAAGTGATTCAAACAATAAGCATTAATTTATCTTCTTTTTTTCTATTAATAGGGAATATCTTGGTCGTCCTAGCCAACGTCAAGTTCGCAACCGACGATAGATGACAACTTCTACCACGAATCTCTGTCGTCATGCCCCACGTCGATCTCCATGACTGACGTCAAGTTAACAACCGGTGGTCGATGGTGACGGCAACTGCGAATCTCGGTCATCATGTCCCGTGTCGATCTCCATGATGCGACGACTGACGTCAAGTTCAACTACGGATGGTCGATGGTGACGGCAACTTCGAATATCGGTCATCATGTCCTGTGTCGATCTCCATGATGCAACGACTGACATCAAGTTTAACAACCGGTGGTGGATTGTGACAGCGACCGCGAATCTCGGTCGTCATGTCCCACGTCGATCTCCATGACGCGACGACTGACGTCAAGTTTAACAACCAGTGGTGGATGGTGACAGCAACCGCGAATCTCGGTCATCATGTCCCATGACGTGACAACTGACGTCAAGTTTAACAACCGGTGGTGGATTGTGACAGCGACCGCGAATCTCGGTCGTCATGACCCACGTCGATCTCCATGACGCGACGACTGACGTCAAGTTTAACAACCAGTGGTGGATGGTGACAGCAACCGCGAATCTCGGTCATCATGTCCCACGTCGATCTCCATGACGTGACGACTGACGTCAAGTTTAACAACCGGTGGTGGATTGTGACAGCGACCGCGAATCTTGGTCGTCATGTCCCATGTCGGTGTCCATGACGCGACGACCGATGTCCATAACACGCTGTGCACGTTACAGTGCATGATACTAACTCACATTTTTTTTTTCAGTTTGACATGATTTTTATCAATATCTGATTTATTTGTGTCATTTTCTTGAATGGCTTTTTCAGAATGAGTAAAGCAGTTTTGCAAGATAATCATAATTCATTACGTCTTTACTGATTGTTTATTTTGTTTCCATGGTTACTGTGGATCTGGTTAATATCCTTATTTTTCTGATTTTCTGAAATGTGTTGAATTAGGATAACAAGTGAGAACATGATGATTGAAGTTGTGCTTGGACTGCTTGGAGAGAAGATCATGATGCATGGTTGGCATCTGAGTGGAATGTGCTGAATGACGGTGGTACAGTAAAATGCTACACAGTGTTAGGGCATAGATATGGATGTAACAGGTCATTAGAACCTTGATTCATATTCTAAAATAATTATAATCATCACAGGATAACATTCATTTATAATCTATAACCAACCATACGTATAACCTGTATATTCTGATATCATGCGTCAAAATTTTAATTCCAAAAGGCGCTAAATCCATGTTTATTTCCAAAAGGCGCTAAATCCGGTGAAAAATTTATTTTGAAAAAATATTTAAAAATAACTACTATAGCAGGATTTCTTTTATGAGTGTTTTTTTAATGTGTTATGATAGGTTTTCATTATGTATGAAATTCTCAATCATTGAAAGAAGTGAAAGTGGTCTCATAAAAAACATTGATTTACTCGAAAAGTCCAAAAGTGGATTTAGCGCCTTTTGGAATTAAACTCTTCATATATTTATTAATGTGTTTATTTCTTAGGATAACTTTGATATCATGTTTGATTTACTAAAACTAATTCATGAAATCGTTTAATACTTCTGCAATCGAAAATGTAATATTTCGGTATCATCGGTATCCTCTTCATGCGATTTCTCGGTAAACCTGCAGGTTTGTTTGTCTTTTTTTACAACGTTTAAAAATAGAGCTTTGTTGCATAGGCGATCAAGAAATGATACGCCACTTAAAGGGGTAGTTTAGTTTTGGTAGAGAGGGCGCTGCAGATCACAATTTTTTGTGAGGTAATGAAAAACTGAGTGTCGAATTTGAGAGAACATGCAATTTTAATGGCAGAATAAACTTTATTTGGTCAAAATCGACCCAGAAACGGCTGAAATATCAATAAATATATCTGATCTTATAATTATTTGGGGCCCAAATAATTAGATGATTTTTAGAAAAAAATCAAAAAATGCTTGCACTTTTTCAACAATTTTCAAAAGCGTTTTTTAAATAGTTGTTGATGATCTCGCTATTTAATCATTATATCAATAAAACATCACATGCATAATTTTGTATGAAAAATGGTTGAAACCAATGCCTTTTTAAAAAGCGCCCTCTTGTGTTTCAATGGCTCTTTTTTTAATGATAACAGGCTTTTTACTTAGTCGTTTGTAATTTGTTATACCTTTCGAGCATGGTGGAGTTATAACTATTAGTTTATAATGTTACTGTGCAGGTTTTGGCTACTTAAGTTCAGCCTTGCCAAAACTAAACTACCCCTTTAATCCCTACAAAAAAATCAATAACTTAGTCGCGTTGTCGTTGTCGTGCGAGCATTGTGATGAGTCCAATGCGTATTATACAAGACTGGTACGTGTACATGGCCATGCATGCAGGCACTAATTCCCACCTGAATGAGCAAGAGTATTTTTTTGATCGGGGGGGGGGGGGGGGGGCGTTTTGTTTGCATAATCCGTATAACATTATTGCACAACATCAGAATGGATTCAACAATAATATAATCATACTATGACATCAAAAACAAGTATTGACATAAAGAAGGTATAATCGGTAGAAATATGGCATGCAACGATATGGCGTAATATATTTGTGTAACAACTGTATTCGCTAAAAAAGTCTCTAGATAAACCGTCATGGAAATAAATTCAGCATGCTCATTGACAACAGGATGTAACAGTTAAGCGTTACTTTAAAAACCAGATAAATACAAATCGGTTAAGTAACATTTTGATGTTTCTAAACAAATATCTAATTGGAATAAATATCGAGCATCACCAAATTTATAATGATGTAAGAAAATGTGTGAAGATATCAACTAAACTGGAGATTAACTTTTTCGAGAATAATTATGTATATCTAATCATTATTTACATGAAATATTACACCGTATTTTGATATAAAATGCCACACATTCTCAAGCAAAATATAAATGTAGTTGTTGATGATCTCTCAATTACTTCACTATTTGACAAAAATACAGTTTTCACTATATTTTACAAGAAATGGTTTAATCCAAAATGTTTTAGAGAATGCCCTGGATTTAACGCATGTTTTTTTACAAACAAAAATATTGTTTTTTACTTAACCGTTTGTAAATTGTTATACGTTTTGGGCACGCGATGGGGTTGTAATTATTATGACAAAATAATTAAGAGGTACAGGTCTTGATTAATAAAATCCTCTTTCATCATAACTTTTAGTCTATCCGGTATAATGATGATAAAGAGTATGATGATAATAATGGGGATGACATATGATGACTGTTTATAATGATGATAAAAATAATGATGATGATAAATTATGATGATGATAATACTAATGAAGATGATGTTGATGATAATTATGATGGCAATATGGATACCATTGATGGCTATTATGATAAGATGATGGTGATTATGATAATCATGAAGATGATGATGATGCATGGGTTTATTGGCCAACTTAGTTAACTTTTCATTCGTATTAATAAACGGTTCAATAAACGGTTCAATGCGAAATTAAGCCGTAGGCGTAAAACTGTTTTTCAAAATTTTCTTCATTCTGTTTACCTCTTCTGTTGATTGTAAGTGAGTTATCACTTAAAGCATTAGATTTAAAAATCATGGTATTAGCATTCTATTTCGCCAGCGGAATTCACAGGAGGCTGTGTGATTGCGTAATGATTTTCTATATTAATACCATATACCAACATCATGTACTCGATTCCTTATCATTCCCTCACCCAGTGGCATGGTGTGCATGGTCGGGCCAATTTGGGGAGGGGGGGGGGGGGGGCGATGCATTATTATTGGGGGCCACATCGCATATATTTCTTTGGTTTTTCGTCTTCAAAAATAGTCAATTTTGTTTCAAATTTGCTCAAATTCGCCCCATCCCCGTCATAAATTCAGGCTTTTGAAAATGTAAGAAACATTATGGGCGTGATTGATACCCATTCACAAGGATGGGGGTTATCTTTTCACCCCCCCCCCCCCTGATGAGTAAGTATTACGTAAGTCTTTACGGACATGATAAATATTGTAAGAAAAAAGGCTTAAACAAAATCTTTTCATGGCATTGCACGCGTACCCCCCCCCCCCCCCCCCCTCCACCTCTCCACGCACACATTGCAATTGCACATGCACGTTAATGGCCTATTTCTATTGTTACATACCATTACGTCACATCGTTAGCATATAATTCGACCAATAGGAATTCGCGTGTATTATAATTTGGCGGCAACTTCGTTGCATACACTAGCTGAACGACGTACATTCATGTACATGTAAAACGACGATGCGTTCATTTCGCAATACCTATCGTGATAGAAAGGACGTACGTGTAGATCCTCCTCGATCAAAGCTTGGCCCTTACATAATTGTCAGTGGTCTTTGGGATTCACTCCTGATCGAGGAGTAAATGTATACATTGGTCTTCATTGAATCCTGTACAAATTCAGGAGTAAATTTATACATTGGTCTTTGACTTTGGGGTTCACTGCTGATCGAGGAGTAAATTTATACATTGGTCTTCATTGAATCCTGTACAAATTCAGGAGTAAATTTATACATTGGTCTTTGACTTTGGGGTTCACTCCTGATCGAGGAGTAAATTTATACATTGGTCTTCATTGAATCCTGTACAAAGTCAGGAGTAAATTTACTCATCGGTTTTCATTGACTCCTGTACAAAGTCGCGCATATAAATATACATTCGCCTGTGATTCACTCCGGGGCGGGGGGGGGGGGGAGGGGGGGGTGGGGGGGGGGGGGGGCTGACCACATTGCATTTTTGTGTATTAATTGTTATTTAATGCTTATGTATTGTATTGTTTTAAGCCAGACAAGTTGTGGAGGACTGCAGCCCCCTCCCCCTCCCTAGCCCCCCTCAATGATACATGATTGGTTAGTTTTATTATGTGAAAACAATAATGTGAATACATTAACGACATATTAATTGGTTTATACACATCTACAATTGAAAGGTAGAATAAAAGTACAAAATACAGGTTAAAATATCGCCATTTAGGCTTCAAAGAACCACTAATTGACAAACGAACTAATAATCGGATTTCTTTTGAAATAATTATCTGTTTAGTTTATTATATTAGCTTTCATCCCTGTATATACACGGGTAATTATTTAATGTCCTCAAATTAATTTGTAAGATGAAGCTCTGTTCGACCTTGTTTTGATGAGGTGGTTCATTCAAATGGATTCATATGGCCTTTGGCATATTAAAATAGACCAATATGTAGGCTTTTCTGTAATCTGCGATACATATTTGTTAAGTTGCAAGAGGTGTGTGGGAGGGGGAAGGGGGGTATCCTGAATGAGTTGAACGTGTATTTCGTCTTTTAAAACAGCCAAAGTACACTTTTCTGAAGAACTCCAGATGTCCTTGACTTCTGCTATTGACTTGGATTCGCTGACCCCGCAGTGAGCAATGATTAACAGGGTACATTCGCATAATATAGAAGCAGCGGGTTATCCCCAGGAGCAATATTTCGGAGGCGCAAACGAACCTTTTGCCCCCTGGTAGACACCGGCAGCGAATTTGTGATTCCCAAACCATTCAGTATTATCCTAATGAATTATTCATATGCGGTGATGTACGTCAAGGGTTACTCATGAATATTCATAACTAGGATTATGGTTTGGGTAGCTTTTGAGTGATATGATTAAAATGAAACCTTTCTTACCATCCACAGTTTACATAGCCTATTGGTCTCGCTGTGGACTTCATATCTTGGGTCATGAGTTTGAATCCTCTCTATGACTCTTCATTTCTTTTGCCATAATATTCATGGTGAGTAGCTGCTGCAGTTCATTTAGTAACTGTATCATGCACCCTTTTCATTAAAGACTGGAAATCTATGTCCTTCATCACTGTGTATGAATAATTCATTAGGATATGCCAAATGGTTTGGGAAACGCAAATTTGCACCCCGGCAGACTCATATTGTTGGATGTGTTACATTCTCATCTAAATATATGTTCAATAATCCGTACGCTTTTCGATGCACAAAACACCTCTTGGCTGCCGGTCTATGATGCCCCATTTATAATGCAAGCAGCTGAATATGGTGCAAAGTCCACATACAAACGTTGCAAAATCCATTGATGATCGGGCACCTCATTTATAACGTGCCGCTATTCTCCAAAATGCCAAACTAAATGAGAATTTACTTTGACAATAACGTCATATTTAACAGCACTTTACTTTTGACATGCCTCCATATTCACATCTACTGCACATTCCATATTAACCCGTTCCCTACGAGTTAATGAAATCCCCATAGACTTTATACACAGCTCACTCGGTTCCCGTGGTCAAGTACATACTCATTATAAATAAGGTATTAATGTGTAGGGGAATAAACAGACTTGTCACTTATACCAGATTGGAGTTTGTTTTTTCAACAACAAGATGTATGTCAAGTTATTGATGCTCAGACTTTATACCATCTTGTTTCTTTTTTTGCTGTGTTGTATATATGTGTGTTATTATTTGTATATACACAAATTATTCAGCGGTGTCGACAATTGCCCCGACGCCGCGACACCAATAAGTTAGTGGAAGGTGAATCATAACTTATGCTAGTCGTACCGTATAACTAGAACTGAATAGTTGTCTTTGGGGTTACAGTCCGTTATTCCGAAGGTTCGTTATTCCGAAGGTTCAGTTATTCCGAAGGTTCGTTATTCCGAAGGTTCGTTTTTCCGAAGGTTCGTTATTCCGAGGGTTCGTTATTCCGAAGGTTCGCTATTCCTAAAAATGAAATCGGGTTCGTTATTCCGATGGTTCATTAGTCCGAAAATAAAATAGGTTTCGTTAATCCGAAAATTCAATCGGGTTTCTTATAATACTGTAATTAGTGTTTTGTTTATTTAATTTACAGCCTGCGTTGAAGGGATAGTTGAGTTCTGGTAAGGAGAGTACAGTTTTGGTTAAACTGAATTTTAGTAACAAAAACCTATATCATTTCATTACAAACTAATAGTTATAACTAGAAAGGAACACAACATTCTAAATGACGTAGTAAAGATTTTTTTTTTTTTAAACGGTATTTATTTTATTCCTTCAAACAATAACAATATAATCAATACATAAAATAATCAGCAAATTAACATAATGTACATCAATATAAATTAACTTTTACATCAAATAAATATTATGACCATTTAACTGATTACAAAACAATTGATAATACAGATCAACATGAATGAAGAAAGCATAATGTATATTAAAAATAAGAATGGGGGACAATCATTACCCCCCCCCCCAAAAAAAAATATAAAAAAACATACAAGCACTTACATACACACATACACACGCGAGCACAAACACACACACATACATACATATACAAGTGCTTACATACACACACACGCGTGCACACACCCATCCACAAAAAAACATGCCTACATCTTGTGAGAATCTCGACCATTGTATCAACCATGTTCATTTAATTGCTTTTATTTGCCTTCCCTTTTTTTTATTATGCACGAAGCTATTCTAAATTGTCCCACTTTCTAAAATGATAGGTTAGTGTCCCTCGGTCCCCAGCTAATTTTTTCTCCTCCTTTCTATTTTCTAATAATCTTTTTTTAATCTCCACAGGAGTTGGTGGTTTATTTGTTTTTTTACTTTCTATAAATATCATATATTTTTATCAAAATTATTATATGATTTAATAACTGTTCCTTCCCTATATTTAACTCAACTATCCCTACATGGATACCTTTCCAATTTATATTAGTAATCTCTACTAAATTAAATAAATTCCCACACTCTTCCCAAATCGGTTTGACTTTCTCACAAAGAAAAAATAAATGGTCATAAGTTTCTTCATATTTACCACAAAAACAACATAAATTACTATTAACCATTTTAAAAGTATATAAATGTAGTCTAGTATATATAATATTATAAAGCATTTTAAATTGAAATTCTCGAAGCTTACTATTCAAAGTGCAATTTCTAAGTCTTACAAATATTAATTGTATATCTTTCCCGTTAATATTATAAATCTGCTCTAAATTTCGTTCTGCATATGATTTTTCTACTCTTTTATTTAACAAAAATGCATATATAATTGTTGAAGTAATTTGATCTAACAAATATACCCTTTCAAAAATTAAAAAGTCATATCTAATTCCCTATCTATATTTGAGTGAATATTTTTATTTTAAAATTTGTTCCATAAACGAGGAATACCAAGACAAATACGTTGTATTTTAGTTATTTCTAAAGTATTTAAACCCTTTCTTTGAAATTCCTCATTTGCTTCAATATTGCCTTCTCCATCAACAATATGATGCAACGTATACACATTTTTTTTAAATAGTTGTTCATCAAAATGAACATGACCATCAATAAAAACAAATCTATTATTATAAATAATCTCATTCCTCTTAGATGTATCTTCTTTTAACAAAAAATGTTTTCGTGGCCATCCAAACGTCCAACATATCTCTATGAAATGCTGGTAATACTAATTCAGATATGCCTACGGTTGCATTATTATAGAATATCAAACTTCCTCCAACATCTTTAGTTAAATAATTAAAACACAGTTTCCACCCCATTTTTGCATCCCCCGTTAGGAGTCGCTTTACCCACATTATCCTTTGCACTAAAATAAATAAATGAAAGTCAGTCAGTCTAAGGCCACCTTTACAATAATCCAAGAACATTACATTTCGTTGAATCTTATCTTTTCCATTCTACAAAAAGTCAAAATCCAATTTATCCAAATCTTGAAATACCCAATTCGGTACTGGTGTCAGCGCCGATACATCAATCAATTTTGACAAAATAAACGTTTTTATCAATTGAATTTTCCCCTTTAAAGTTAGGTCCCATTGTTTCCACCAAGACAACAACTTTTTTATTCTACTCAAAATTTCCTTGTAATTTGTTCTTTCCTGAACTTCAACATCTAAAGAAAAATAAATACCCAGAATCTTGACTATTTGTACTATTTTACCAAAAGGAAGAATAATACTTTCTTTTTTGAGAAAGGCCTAACAATAATATAAACGTTTTTTCTTTATTAATATTCAATTCAGAATTTCTAGCAAAATTTTCAAACAATTTCTCTACCTTTTTAAATGATTTAGAATCCCGAATAAAGAGAGTCATATCGTCTGCATAAAGAATTTGTTTTACTTGTTCATTATCAAACGTAAATCCTTGAATTTCTGGGTCTTTTTAATTGAACGGGCTATAATTTCAATCAAAGTATAAAGAAATATGGGGACAAGGGGTCCCCCTGTCTAACACCTCTCTTAATATCAAAGTATCCAATAGATGCGCCTCCATTAAAAACACAACTTTGAGCATTGTTATATATAGTTTCTACCCATCTACAAAATTACGGTCCAAAGCCAAATGAAATCAAAACCTTCTGCAAAAAATTATATGAAACGGAATCAAATGCTTTTTCAAAATCAATTATCATCATATATCCAGGTATTTTATTGACTGATGTATGATGAATTATATTATCTATCATTCTTATCGCTTCACCAATGTTTCGGCCTTTCAAATATCCCACCTGATCGACAGAAATTATTTCATTTAAAACTTTTTAAATCTTTATCGAAAGCACTTTAGTCAAAATGTTATAGTCCACATTTAATAAAGATATTGGTCTATAATTTTCAATATATCATGTTATCATTCAAAAATGGCCGGTAAAACGTAAGAGGGCGCTCTCTAAACACTCATCTGTTTCAACCATCTTGCATAAAATATTGTGCATGTGATGTTTTGTTGAAATAGTGATTAGATAGAGAAATAACCAACAACTATTTACATACATATTTTGTAACTTTTTGAAAAGAGGAAGCATTTGTTTTACATTTTTAACAGCTGGTTCAAAATTCTCTAATTAACCTGGGGCCCGAGCTTTATTACGAATTGTTATATTCATGGATATTTAAGCCGTTTCTGAACCGATTTTAATCAAATAAAGTTTATTCTGTCACTAAAATATTATGCTCTTTCAAATTTTACACTCAGTTTTTCATTATCTCACACAAAAATATAATGTGTAGCGCCCTCTCTACCAAAACTCAACTATCCTTTTAAGCATACCCCTCGCCCTTTCCCTCCCTTGGCCAGACCAATCAAACATATTAGTTTATTTTATCTCTTTATATGAAATTATAGCATTATAACAAACCCAAATTCATTTTCGGATTAACGAACCTGATTTCATTTTAGGAATAACGAACATTCGGAATAATGAACCGGATTTCATTTAGGAATAGCGAACCTTCGGAATAACGAACCCTCGGAATAACGAACCTTCGGAATAATGCAACAAATGTTCGGATTAACGAACCATATTTCATTTTAGGATAAACGAACCCTCATGTATACGAAATTTGCGTGTTCGGAATAACGAACCGTCGGAATAACGAAGCGCACCCGTCTTTGCACATATTGATAACAGACGGTCTAAGTATCTAAATTTACCCTCTTGGATATTAAGTATAAATTAAACTGTTGTAAGCCCTTAATTGATTCATTTCACGGGGATGAATTATTTACAATGTACTTTTTCAAATGGATTTTCATAGTTTACACAGACTTTGATTATAGTAAATGCCATCACCACCTTGCTGAAAATAGATGTAGCCTTCAGTCTACACAGACCTGTCCTGTGTTGTGACCTGTGTCCATCCTATCATATTGGCAGTGGCGTAGCGTTGTCGGACTGATGGGGGGGGGGGGGGGGGGCACACAAATTATTTTGGGGGGGCACACCTTATGTATTTTTTAAGTTTTTGTTTTCAGAAAATGGCCCCTTGTGTTTTCTATTGTTTTTTTTTCAAAATTATTGGGAGGGGGGGGGGGGCACAGGCCCCCCGTGCCCCCCGTGCCCCCCGTAGCTACGACATTACCTATTGGAGTATTGTTATTGCTATTGCTTGCTATTTTGTAAGGCAGTTATTTGTCAAGCTATTTTATGAGTATGTTAACCTCGAGTCTTGACTCGTTAATTTAATCACAATGTTACTATACATAGTGTATACTTACGTATTATTTACTGGTACTAGATGTAGCAGCCTAGTCTACTACTATACTAATCTAGATCTAGATCCTCCTAATACGGGGCCGAAAATGATGTTTTTGTGTGCAAACTAATTGTGCTTAAAATTATACATATGATACGGTACTTACCACTAATTCACTCTCCAATATGTGATCCGACTTGACGGTGGATTAAAATTATGATTTGTCCCTCCATTCCGCTAAAAATCAGTGATTTTTGCGCCTCCTCGACTTCTCTCCGTGTGGTAGCGCGACTCCGCACATATTTTGAACGAAAGATGATCGCGATGGCCGCCGATGCGTACGGCGAACGGCGCCATGCGATACACATGAAACAGTTACCGGGCATAAACCACTGGGCATAGAATATTGCA
Organism: Echinarachnius parma; assembly: GCA_037951105.1. Lineage (NCBI taxonomy): Eukaryota > Metazoa > Echinodermata > Echinoidea > Clypeasteroida > Echinarachniidae > Echinarachnius > Echinarachnius parma. Next base: position 129,849 of record JBAMJV010003897.1, on the reverse strand, counting down.
TTAATGATACCTTATTTGTGTGTAAAATGAACCTGATATTCAAAGTGATATTCATGCAATCATATTCAAAATGGTATCCTTGATAATTACAAATTAAATTGACAATTATGTTTTGAGTATGAACACAAACATTTTAATCTTCTCGCACTATTTACACTAATTTCCTATGCACGCGTATATCGACATGCGTAATGGATGAGTTTACTTTTAACTGCTTCCGATTTTGTGTGGTTGCTTCAGTGCGGTGAATGCGGCAGTGTACAGCACGCTGTATCCAGTGGTGTATATCGATGATCGTGTGACCAAAACCTTATGCCGGGTGATCGGTGTAAGTTTGTATAGGAATGCACAGTAAACCGTAGTTCTACAAAATCAACAAACAATGCAGTAAACATTAAACTCTCCAGTTTAATCGCGATATTTACGGAGTGTTTTGTTGGATTTATGGATAACCTAAACATCTGGGAGAAAACAGATCACCCAGTTGCGCAAATGTTATGAGTAATACGTTAATGAATCGTTTGATTTGAGTTTTAATGCACATGTTGTGTGCGTTTACGGAAAATCTAATATCATAGTCATCGGTTTTCTTTTGCTTTGCCTGGTTCCACCACCGGCTGTGTTTTGTAGCCTTTGCGTTATATATACAGGTATGTATCTTCGAGTTGTCTCTACATTCATTATATACAATCCGACATGTTTTTAAGGGGCCGAGAGGGGTAATTTGTGAAATTTGTGCACACTTTTACGACATCGGGAATATCTTTCTAACCATTGCAGCTACCTCCTACAAATCATACATTTCTGGATAGCTTAGAATTTGGGGAATCCACAAAAAGTCAACATTCAGAACGCATCTTCTTATAGGCGTATAGGCGTATACATTGTATATCTTAAAGATAGATATGACGATGCTATACAAATAAATTAATGATGGCTTTTTACAATATTATATTATCTTCATAATTTATAGTCAAAAGGCAATTTTGCAAAAAATCAGAAATGTACATATTTTGGTTTAATGTAGGGTTACCTCTAAAAGCCATCATTATGCCTGAGTCACATTTGCTGTACGGCGTGCGAACGGCGGCCGTACGCCCCAGAAATCGAGAGAAACGTGCCGCAGGGTCCCCTTTCTGCGTACCCGTATATTTTACTGGCCGTATGGTTCGCCGTAGAATTATAACTATACACCGCGGGCCGAACAGTGAAAATCGCCTTATTTCTTGACTTTCGTGCTTCAAATCTCGTATCTACCTGAATTTTGGCATGTGGGTAGTGAAAAATTCACTGAACACAAATTCATAACTCGTCAAGCTGAAAAATTGCACATTTTTTCAAAAAGAAGAAAAAACTTGGAATTTTGTTTTGTAACACTCTCTAAAAAAATCGTCTCCCAGTGCATGTCTCATTATAACGTAACAGTGTCCCATAAGCTAGGGCCAATCAGATCGCTTGTTTTATCGTAGTGCTGAGAGTTTTTTTTTTGATGCGATGAAATGACACGTACTTTATCTGGATTTTGTTGTTTACATGGAAACTAAACTTACAGTAAATTCATTCATTTAGAGGAATACATTCCTAAATAGATAATGAATGAGTACCACCTTGAAAATTTACCAAAAACACATTAGAAGTTGATAAATTATTTAACGAAAGAGACCGATACGCCACTAGCACTTCGGCTAACGAAGATCATCAGGCTACTGTCGCCTGAGCTGCGGGGGGGCTGGTCGGCTACAAAAGGTGGCATGGAGGCATAATGCAATCGCCATCAGCATGAATCTAGTTTCATTTTTACCCCGGGAAAATGCTATCCTCCTAGTTACTGTCTGTCTTGGAATGGATTGTGATATAGTATTTGTCTTTATCTAAAGGGAAAATCCACTCTAAATCTAAGGTAGTTTAGACATTGGCATAAATAAGGGAGGAACGTGAGAGTGAAAATGTTCTTCTTGCAAATATTGCCTATTTTGTTATAATTTTTGTATTAATTTTTATAAACTCCACAATGAAACATTTCCTGCTTCTATTAAAACCCAACTTATTTTCAGGGTGAATTTTTCCTTTGAGGAAATAAATAGAGGAGAGATATAGAGGGGAGACGGAGAGATTATGAAATTAGGTAGACTGGTATTTATTTATTTATATACATTTGTTGAACATTTTATTTTGCTTTTTTTTTTGCATCAGGACTATTGGTATTCGATTCATCACACAGCACACTCCTTCAGCATCCCATTGGCAATTACAACACCCCCCCCCCGAAAAAAAATAATTTAATTAAAAATAAAATAAATACATAAAACAAATAAGTAAAATAAATAAATACAAAAAAATATACACACATGTATACGCAGACAACATATCTCTCTTATCATATCTATCTTTCTCTCTTACACACACACACACACACCAACACATGCATGTACACAAACATACAAACAATCCAGTCCAGGCAATGCACTTATTTATCACGCCAAATTAATTGATATTAGAATACAATAAGAACAGTTGTACAACAAATAAGATAAGTCAAATTTTCCATGTTTAGTAAAATCTTTATGATCTTCTTTTATAAATCTTCTTTTATCTATCTCAATGCAATGAAATTCACTGGAAGTTCTGGTTATTTGGCAAAATACAAAACAGTAGAAGTAATGTATATATTAAGTAGACGCATACAAAACAAACATTCTTATAAATTAGGTAAAATTGTCTGGCTATTGAAAAGAATCTGTCATGTGTATGTATTTTATAATTATATTGTTTCATAACAACGATCAAACTCCCTCGTTAATAACAAAGCTATTTATCTGCCCCAAAAGATTGTGTGCATGTTCATTGTACAGTATTAACATGACAGGCTACTTCACAAGGAACCCCCGTTATAACTTGCTCGCTTATAACGAGGTACCGTTTATAACGAGGAGAATCATTTGGTCCCGATTGTTCCAATGCCATAATGCTTATAACGAGCTCGGTTATAGGGAGATTCCAGTTATAATGAGGTAAAATCGATAGTCCCGACGACCTCGTTATAACGGGGTTTCCCTATACTAGCAATACAAAAATTATCATAATTCATACAACAAATATTCAATATCATGGTGTACTGTTTCATTGATTTATACGAAGCATGTAAACCAGACATACAATCAACTTCCCTATACTTGCCTCCAATGATTTGTTTTCTCTGTTTTTAAACATAACATCAACGAAAATGATATTTTTCTGAATTTCATTAGTTCGTAAGGCAAATAAAAAAATAATAATATGAGCATATACCATGTATACGGAAACGTTTTACATGTACATCAACATTCTTCGTGAGCTGAAGCAAACCTATTCATAAAACAATTCATGCTTTCACTAGTCCATTTCTTAACTCACTACAGAGTGCAAATATTCAAAACAGGTTCTATAGATTACATACTAGTGTGTTAATGTTTATCTTAACACTACAGCAAAATGCTACACGGTTAAAAGAAGGCAGACATGAAAGACACATTACTTGCACAAATTGTCAAATAACCACATTGTACACCATAAAACATAAGCTTATATAAATAGAACCTTTCAATTACTAATCATGATCATTAAAATGTGCACAATAACTTATTCATCTTACATAATTGATATGGTATAATGGAACACAATACTAAATGCACAAGAGTACATTCCCAGTCCAAATAAATACCTACACTGGTAGAGCATATCTATTCATAAGCAATGAATACAAGTCAAGAAACCTCAATCTCCCAACATCTATTTTGTTTCCATTATTTTGGGTAAAATATTACATGTATGATGAAAACAACTTACAAGTGTCATGTTATAACAACAACAAAATAAATATATATGAAAAACGATTACTTTCCAGAATAATCATGGAAATTAAAATTAATCAAAATGTATCAGGAATCAGATTTGCCAAAACAAAATATTGGTTAATGTTAATACGGTAAGCATGAATTATGTTAAACTTTATGACACTTCTTTTACCTACATGTAGCAGTCTGGCTAGATAGGTACCATTTACACATGGGTGGAACATGGTAACCATAGATTAATATCTGCCTAAAGGACTATAGGTGTACCATCCATCTTAACATGTTCGTTTACCAGTAGACTTTTTAAGGATACACAATAGCTCTATTGCAGATAATGCAATGCACTGGCAATATATTAAGTTTATAAGTCATGGCTGATAGAGGGTTGATGTCCGTGTGAAAAAATCAGTCTCTTTGGTACAGGGGAATCCTCACTTGCAATGACGTGCTGACACTTACTTGATACTTGATGAGGTAATCCCTTGATGCAGCTGCAAAGCTATACTGGGATGATGTGCTGGTGTGTCGTAAGGAGGTGCCATAATACAATTTTCACTTTGCACGTGTGTGTACAATAAAGATGCAAGAGTGAAATGTGCAAGCAAAAAAACAACTACGTATGGTGAAATTTAAACAACGTGGGAGCCCACGGGAGGCTGCACTTCTCTAATGGTGGGTAATGCAGCCATTTGAAAGGTAATCAATCCTGTTGTTTTGATGGCCAGGTAGATGGTTCCAGACTCGTATGGTCCGTGGATACAAAAATGACACCTTGTACGAGTCAATAGTAGATAATGGAACGGTGAACTTCACTTCTTAACTCTCCTCTGGCCAACGCCAGCCGCCCTGTGATCTATCTAGTACAGTCAGTCTTCTTCTTCTTCAAATATTTCTTCCTCCGATATGAGCGGAGATCAGCAGTGAATTACTGCCTGGCCTGGGCCATGTCAAATTCGGACGGTGTAGCACAGTTACAGCAATTTATAAATAACGTTGACGGACAGCCATGAATGACTTGTCCCACACATTCACTTCCGTGTAATGTATTTGTTTTATGAACATCTCGGCAACATCACTTTCCATCCTCTTTTCCAAAGTTATCAATTTAAATGCACACTCCTTGCACTATTCATAGTTTTTATCACTAGATGGTATAAACTTGTTCAGAGTGTCGATGACATGTATGGGACAGAAGTCGGATTTACTTACTTCGAAACTTCCCGTCGCACGCAACGATGATCCAGTGATTGTGGCTTGGGTTTGTTTACGTTTTGGGCATGGTGAAACAAAGAGCGTGATTGGTCAGTCCACAAATCGGGCACAAATCACGTTATGAGCAACGTACTGTGAACCGTTGAACCTGAAAAATATTGGCAATTTTTGGGGGATTTTTTTGTCATATTTCCAGAAAATGTGCAGGTTTTGTTCTTGACGAGTTTCAGGTATGATTTCAATACTATGTTTACACATGTCGACAAAAAACTAGCTAGATACAAGATTTGAAGCACGAAATGAAACGATAATGGGCCTCGGCCCGCGGTCTACTAAAAGTTATATCTCTTTTTCATTTATACGGACGCCGAAGCAATTATACACGCCGTAGCCATGGCTACCACTACTATACTCTATAGGGGTGTAGCTGTAGTGTCTTTCCAGCCGCACGGTTGCCGTGTGGTCCCCCTGCGGCCGCCTTGCAGTCGCCTTGCGGTCGCCTTGCGGGCGCCTTGCGGTCGCCTTGCGGGCGCCTTGCGGGCGCCTTGTGTCTGCCTTGATATTTGTTCAAATAACCTACGGCAACCACAAGAACGCCCTATGGCAACCGTGCGTTTAAAAATTTAGTAATCTAGTTCTTTGTATATATATATATATATATATAAGCGAAAAGTGAACTAATACATACAGCTTCGGTTTCTTCCAATATATAAATAATTGCAAGGAATAATCATAAATGATTGAGAAGGAAGAATAATAGTAGGCGTAGCTTAATAAGCAATGTTCCTCCTTTTAATCCTCCAAATGAAAAAAGGCACTGGTCGAAAAATTGGTCTCCGCCAGGACTCGAACCTGGGTCTCCGGCTTGGAACGCCGATGCCTTAACCACTAGGCCACGGGGACCGTGTGATTGAAGACAGATCCAATTCAAGTCATTGGCAAGCCAATCTCTCGGCCCTTTGTGCTCAAGTATTCATGGGGAAGGAGTTAAGAACAATGCAAGCCGCCTTACTTCAGCTGGATCACAATAGAGTGATTCAAGTATTAGTTAGAACATATATATTTAAGCGAAAAGTGAACTAATACATACAGCTTCGGTTTCTTCCAATATATAAATAATTGCAAGGAATAATCATAAATGATTGAGAAGGAAGAATAATAGTAGGCGTAGCTTAATAAGCAATGTTCCTCCTTTTAATCCTCCAAATGAAAAAAGGCACTGGTCGAAAAATTGGTCTCCGCCAGGACTCGAACCTGGGTCTCCGGCTTGGAACGCCGATGCCTCCAAGCCGGCTATTATTCTTCCTTCTCAATCATTTATGATTATTCCTTGCAATTATTTATATATTGGAAGAAACCGAAGCTGTATGTATTAGTTCACTTTTCGCTTAAATATATATGTTCTAACTAATACTTGAATCACTCTATTGTGATCCAGCTGAAGTAAGGCGGCTTGCATTGTTCTTAACTCCTTCCCCATGAATACTTGAGCACAAAGGGCCGAGAGATTGCCTTGCCAATGACTTGAATTGGATCTGTCTTCAATCACACGGTCCCCGTGGCCTAGTGCTTAAGGCATCGGCGTTCCAAGCCGGAGACCCAGGTTCGAGTCCTGGCGGAGACCAATTTTTCGACCAGTGCCTTTTTTCATTTGGAGGATTAAAAGGAGGAACATTGCTTATTAAGCTACGCCTACTATTATTCTTCCTTCTCAATCATTTATGATTATTCCTTGCAATTATATATATATGTGACCATACACCACAAAACGACCAATAAGTCGGGAAAAAGTATTATGCTGATTTTCACATGACATTACAGTAGAAGTCATTACCTTTAAAATGGTATATTATTTGACATATTCGGACAAGGTAAACTCTCTGAAAATGAGCGCCAAAGATTTGGGAAATGACTGAAGCAGTTTTAAAACAAGGGAGAAATGGGCCATTTCAAAGATTGGCGTCCATTCAAGCGCTGTAATCTGATAATTTATATTCGATGAAAAAACATATTTAAACATGATTTCTGACTATCAAAATTTCACAGAAGGTAGATTAAAATACTTTCATTCAGGACAAATAAAAATCCGGAATCTCATATTTTGAACCAAATTTGACTATTTCAGCTAATAACAGAGAAACTATCTCAGCGACATAACGGTCGTTTTGTGGTGTAAGGTCACATATATATATATATATATATAAAAGTCAATAAAATAAACTCGGAAACACGCTAGAATTCCTTGGTTAAGTCTTTATTCAATTACTTTCGACGGATTCTTTCTCTTCAAAAAAGTAAATGAAGTTAAAAGTTAAAAAACATGTTGAGGTTCAGAATACATCGCATAATGTTGTGACAACGCGTAAACAATAATAACAACATCACTATGAAAAGCGCATTGTAATGTGTACAATGTTTTGACAACGCGTAAATAATAATAACAATAACAACATCACTATGAAAACGCATTGTAATGTGTACAACGCGCTTCATATTCTTTTGTTGTGTGATTGCCAAGCATTTTCGAATATAAACAAAAACATTTTTGTTATCTTTTATAAACAAATCAATACAAATGATTAGATAAACAAAAATAAAAATAAAAAAGCAGAGCATGTAAATATAACGGAATCTTTCAAATTCAACTTCGTATTCCTTAGCATTTAATTCTGGTTTGAAAACAGAAATAAAGAAACTTTCTTTGTTTTTCCTTTCAATGTCATTTTCATTTCTCATTTTGTAAAATGGAGAAATGGTAAATTCTGGCGTTATGCCTTTGGCACATTTTGCTATATGTTTACTCACACTCAGAATTTGATATTTTGAATCTCGAATATGCTGGCGATGGACGGTCATTCTATTCCTTAACACGTCTCCTGTTTCGCCAATATACTGTTTCGAACATCCATTACATGTCATGCAATATATCAAATTTTTACTTTTACAAGTGAATGATGATTTAAGGATGAAAGTTTTGTTTGTATGTTTAAAAGTGACTGATTTCACAGAGGGCATATACGGGCAGGTTTTGCACCTCCGATCAGTACACTTGGTTACAATCCCTTCCTCACGTGTACTCAGTAATGATTTAGTGAGTTTTTTTTCAAATTTGGAGCTTGTCTCCGACTCGCAATGATTTTGGAATTTGTTAAAACTTTCTTCATAATATCATCATTTAATATGCAAGGAATTGTATTTTGTACAAGCTGATAAGCATTAACATTGTTTGGATTAAACGTATGTTTTCAAACCAGAATTAAATGCTAAGGAATAAGAAGTTGAATTTGAAAGATTCCGTTATATTTACATGCTCTGCTTTTTTATTTTTATTTTTGTTTATCTAATCATTTGTATTGATTTGTTTATAAAGATAACAAAAATGTTTTTGTTTATATTCGAAAATGCTTGGCAATCACAAAACAAACGAATATGAAGCGCGTTGTGCACATTACAATGCGTTTTCATAGTGATGTTGTTATTGTTATTATTATTTACGCGTTGTCAAAACATTGTACACATTACAATGCGCTTTTCATAGTGATGTTGTTATTATTGTTTACGCGTTGTCAAAACATTATGCGATGTATTCTGAACCTCAACATGTTTTTTAACTTTTAACTTCATTTACTTTTTTGAAGAGAAAGAAACCGGTCGAAAGTAATTGAATACAGACTTAACCAAGGAATTCTAGCGTGTTTCCGAGTTTATTTTATTGACTTTTATATATTTATTTCATCGACGAGGACTTTTTAAGTTAAATTTATTTATATATATATATATATATATATATAAGCGAAAGGTGAACTAATACATAGAGCTTTGGTTTCTTCCAATATTTAAATAATGCAAAGAATAATCATAAATGATTGAGAAGGAAGAATAATAGGCGTAGCTTAATAAGCATTGTTCCTCCCTTTAATCCTCCAAATGAAAAAAGGCACTGGTCGAAAAATTGGTCTCCGCCAGGACTCGAACCCGGGTCTCCAGCTTGGAACGCTGACGCCTTAACCACTAGGCCACGGGGACCGTGTGATTGAAGACAGATCCAAATTCAGGTCATTGGCAAGCCAATCTCTCGGCCCTATATATATATATATATGTATGTGTGTGTGAGTGTGTGTGTGTGTGTGTGTGAACGTCGGGAGGGGGCGGATCCCGGGGCACTCAAATTATTTTTTTACGGGGGTGTGCCGCACGGAACACTGAAATGGGGGTCTGAAGAGCTAACTACAAGCACAAATTATAGGGTCTTTGGAGCTAGAAAAATCCCTAAAACGCACAAAATAATTATAGGGTATAAGAAATTGTCGCATATTCAAAGCATTTTCGGCGGAGCAATTGTCGCATCTTCGGAGCATTTGTCGGCGGAGTAAATGTCGGCAGAGCAATTGTCGGCGTAGCAAATGTCGGCGGAGCAAATATCGCGGAGCATTTGTCGCATTTTTCGGAACAAATGTCGGCGGAGCATATGTCATGGAACCATTTGAATCGATATACCATTATTTCTTTCAATCTGTTTTGGTAATCATCCTTTTATTTTTGAAATCATCAAAGTGACGAATTCAATGTCTAGTTGTAATGTGATTTTTGCTGGCCTTCCTCATTCATACATACCTCCACTTCAAATAATACAAATTACTGCTGTAAGGCTTGTTACTCTCTCCAGAAAATTTGAGCATATAACCCCTATATTGCGTTCTCTTCATTGGCTTCCCATGCACTATCGTGTAACATTTAACGCTCTTCTTTTGACTTACAAAGTTCTCCATAGCTTTTAGTCAAGGCTCTATATGGCTTGGAGATTCTCTATGCGATCGCGAGCTAGCTAGCTGTGAGAGAGCTAGATACTATTAAACTGGCTCCACATGAAGATTTCATATGAAATATACAAAAATCCGCATTGATACCTGAGAGTGGATATAACTAGAGATCATTCAAATAAAAACAAATTCTTAACTCACTAATTAAACTGTTTGCCTTATTTATCGTTGACAGGTTGTCTGCGTGGTATTACCATAAGGGTCTCTAAAACCAGACTACACATCACGATTTGCAGAATCTTTAACTGGACACCATGGCAAAAGTAGTTGTAATTACTAAGGTAAGGAACTTTGATATTCGTACAAGAAATAATAAACGTTATTTTTAACTGTGCCATTCTTGGACCTTGGTTGTTTGTTTATTGTAGTAATATCATTCAAGAGGAACTACATGTCCTGTTCAATATACAGCTTCCGCTTTTGTTGCTAACGGCGAATAACCAACACGTCTAGACAGTAGTCCACATCATTTAGGCAGGACATACCCAACAGCCCTTATTGTATCATGAATAACAAAGCTACAACCGATACATACCAACGCATCGCGCTACAAAATAATCATCTGTTTGTGCTCTTTCTGCATAATGTAATAAGCTGCAGAAGAACAATCATTATTACTCTTGTGTCGTAATTGGTCGATGTTCAGGATGTATCGAAGTTGTAGCGTGTTAAAATGATTCAAACCTTTCATATCATAGCGAAATAAAATTGCCTATCTGTTCAATTCGATCATGTTCAAAACGATTTTATTAGCAGGTTATGTATGGTAGAAGGGTGGAGGGTCGAAAGTGAAATTTTGTAAAATGCATTTCATATTGTGAAATTGAAGGCTTTGCATCGAAAATGAACTACTGGAGGACATGTTTTATGGTTTTGCCTTGCGTAATCATTAGTGAATTTTGCATGTTTTGCAACATGTGAAAGCATGTTTATATTTCCTTGAAATGATGTCTCATCTCGAATAATTATGCTATCGGTGCGTGTGTGTGTGTGCGTGTATGTGTGTGTGTGTGTGTGTGTGTGTGTGTGTGTGTGTGTGTGTGTATGTGTGTGTGTGTGTGTGTGTGTGTGTGTGTGTGTGTGTGTGTGTGTGTGTGTGTGTGTGTGTGTGCGTGTGCGCGCGTGTGTGTGTACACACTAATAAAATAATGCATGTTTATCAGACATTTAAATGGCGTGAATGAAGTTTCTTAATCCACAATAAGGGTTTTAAAACATAACAACTAAGAAGAAAGAAAAAAGTGTATGTGCATTAAAGCCGGGTATGGGGCGCATTAATGCTATGATTTTAATACCGTGGCTTCTTGTTTCGGGATTTAGTAAGGTATTGTTTTATTAATAATAACTCTATCAACATTACTTTTGGTACTTTCGGGAAGCTCGCTAAATTATCTTTAAAGTGATATATATAGTAACTCGTTTGACTTGTGCAAATAGTGATGCATGGTTGATACAATGAATATTGTTGCTATGTTATATGTGCACATGGTATTGTGCGAACATTTAAAGTAAAATGGACTTTGCAAGTAATAGGCAAACATTCAAGGTGATGTTCACAAACTCATTGCACTCACTTTGTACACGGTTTTCGTTATCATTTGGATTATTTAACATCTTAAAACTTCAACCGTAATATCTTTTTAACGAAAGGGATATTTAAAAAAAAAAACCTGTCCCATGATTTTATTGTTGATAAGAATACAACAAGATAATGTATAAGGTAACCGCTAGAATTTCAATTGTATTTTGAGGATTTAGACAATGTTACTAAGAGCTCATTTGTAATGAATATGCTACATATGTGTGTGCAGTACAAGAAAAGCTCAAACTCGATGTATTGAAAATGTTTCAAATTTCCCTACACCTACGCAAAATGGCAAGAACTGGCATATTAGCGCCCCTTTTGACCGTGTATACGTATGCCCTGTTTAGCACATAATGGCGAAAAGGTGCACTTTGCAACACGTCATTTTGAGCCACATGCATTCAGAGATAATACACACACCACAATCGCATTACCATAACGTGTGGGGCATCATTTTATTGACAAATTAACACGCTTCAAGATGATGATGAATTTCATGCAGTTTATGTCTTGTTAATAACTAAAATTTCTCTACGAAAAGTCGCTTTGGATGCTTATATACGCCTTCAAATTTACACAATTAAATGCATTTTGTAACATTTTGATCCTCCCAAATATTTACCTTTGGTGCACCTTCCCGGCGTTCATAATAAAAGTGAGGTGTCATTGAAAAGATAATTAAGCAGGCTTTCTTCTTATATCTTATACAATAACATTTCTTTATTGTCAAGAAATGTATCGTCGAAATAATGTTAAGTTCAGAAAGACCGTGATATAAGAGTCAGACCTTCCGACTAAAGTTGTTGGCGCATTTTGCTACATTTCATTTCTGCCCTCCGCCCATTCTCAAACATACATCGCAAACCCCGTAATCATGATGCTTACGAATTTTGTATTATTTTAAAGAGGAATACCCACCAAGACATACCAAATATAACCAACATACTTTTGTTTAAAATTCAGAATTCATTTGTTAAGGGAGGGGGGGGGGGCTTTTTGTATAGTGACAGTAATTTGTATCAAATCAATATTTAAATGGGCTGCGTATGACTAGACATATACAATAATGTTTGTACATTTTCAAAATGTGATCCAAAACAAGCTTTTTTTTGTTTTCGTCATTCCCTGTGGTCTCCGCCAGTCCCGCGAAGATAAAACAGTTCCTTGACGTGTGTTGCTCTAAGTTGTCTGTTACGGCCATCAACTCATTCTCCCTCTTTCTATGTTTCTGATTTCGTCTTGCCGGGCTTCGGCGTCGTTTTGATTTATCGTTTCACTAAGTTCGTCGCAGATTGTTTCATGGATTTTGCTGTGCAGTTTGGCCTTGATTGATTTGACAAACTTTGCTATCAAATTATAATTTGCTAGAAGGCTACTAATAACTTAGTCGATGGCAGAAATTAAATATTCGCTGTCCCGATCGTTTCGACCTGGTCCAGGCCTTTTCTGTTAAAAGCTTCATCATTAAGTTGCAAGGTTACGCTAGGTGTAGCATCAACGTATCAAGGTATTTATTCGTCGGCGGACCTCATTAATTAAAAACACAAATCGAACACCGTATATGTATAAGAAAACTACTAGATTATGTGGAGTTGGATAAAGTAACTAGATCCCTTTAAGCATTTTGTTCTAATTGCTACTCTTTGTATCAATATCTTATTATCTTTCAAGCCTTTCCTCTTCGGAATGTTGACTAGTGGAGTCATGTTTGGACTTTACTACCTGGCCACGATATCCGGCGCGACGTATGGACCTTCATGTGCTCTCTGCGATTACAAACGCCAGCGAACAGCGGGACAAACGGGACAACTGGGACAAACAGGAAAGGCTGAACAAGCAGGTCAAGCGGGACAATCAGCACAACTAATAGAAGAACATAAGCTGGTTCATCAAGTATCCGGAGAGTACAACAAGCTTTACCCAGCGGGAAATGATAATGGTGGATCTCCAGCTGGAAAGGACAACAAGACGCAGGAAACGGTGCAGGGTACTCCACAAAGCGGACGGCCCTCGAAGTCACCGGTCGCGCATCCTGACACGATGTCTCTTGACTCCATCCAGTGCCCTGAGGCTAAACCAGGAGTTGAGACGGTTGTCGTTCCGGGTCTGGACTGCAGAAAGCGTATTCCGCAAGCCATCGGGATTGGATTTGCGAAGTGCGGGACAGGTGCGTTGAGCTTTTTCCTGAGAGGCCACCCTGCGTTTATGCACGCCACGGTGAGCCAGGGAGAAATCATGTACTGGAACGTGCACTGGAAGAAAGGTTTGTCCTGGTACCGGCAACAGATGCCAGTGACTTCACGTTACCAGGTAAGGCACTTATTATATTTCATATCTGTACGGGGAATGGTAAAACCATATCTTTAGACTTTTTTCCACATAAGTCAGTATTCAGACAGGAGCAAGATATGTCTTTTAATCTCTTGGAAAGGCATTGTTTTCCATTATATTGGAACCTACTTTATTATGCATTATATTAGGCACACACCCACCATGCAATGCGCTGTCCGCCTGTTAGTATCTATGGAAAGTTTTCAATTTTGAACGTCGGTTGCTGAAAAATAATACAATAAATTAACCCAGTCAATTTAGTGATATTTCGTGTACCACCAGATACAGACTAAACGTGTGTTGTTGTAGAAAATAAACGAGACTGAACCCCCTATAAAGTCATATTGTGGACATCCTTTCACAATACCTAATTAGGGGCATAATTTTGAAAAATTCAGTCGTTGCTAGACTTACAGTACAGCCGCTGCGCACATGCTAGGGTAAGATGAATACTCAAACTATCCACGCGCTAGAAAGTATAAGTAATTATGCATAATTGTATGTGTGCGTGTATGTATTTGCGTATTTAACTATGTAAGTGTGTGATTAAGTACGTGTGCGTTGTAATTGTACCTACCTGTGTGCATGTACGTGTTGGGTGCACGTGTATGTTGATGTGGGTGTTTATGTATGTGTATGTATGTGTATACATGTATACAAGTGTGTTTTGTCTGTATATGCGTATGTTTGTGATAAGTGCGTATGTGTGTATGTGTTTACGTGTGTGCGTGTATATGTGTGTGTGTGTGTATATACTAATTTATGTATGCGTTTGTGTACGTGCACGTATGCGTGTGTGTACGTGCATGTAAATGTATGTGCACGAGTGTGTTTGTATAGGGACATGTAGCCTGGATTTTCACTTGGTTGTGATTTCATTAAGCAAATTAATACTACTGGTAGATCCCCGTTTTTGTTTATCAAGTATTGGTTGTTTTAAGTCGCATTTTGAGACCCCATGTCAATGTACTAATTCGACATATTCGAACAAAATGTTGGCCTGTTATTTGGAATCTCTAACGTAATTTAAAATTCCTCCATCCCAGGTGACCATGGAGAAGACGCCCGGCTACGTCTTGATGCCAGGAGTCCCCGAACGAATAAATGCTTCAATGCCAGACACTAAGTTTATCATAATGGTCCGAGACCCAGTTGCCAGGACCGTCTCGGACTACATCCAGATGCAGCTCTGGTTAAAGCTCAATCCCCAGCCGCCTGGACAGAAATCGCTCTTGTACATAAACACCACATTTGAAGGTATGCGCATAAGATATCTAGAAATTATTTTTCACACGATAGTTAAAATGTATCCCTTAAAGGAAGTGTTCGCCTTTTACAAATCGTCTGACCAGTTTCCAGTAGAAGGATGAGAGTGAATACAACGTACCCAAACAAATTTGAGATCGAACACCTCAGCAATTCGGATTTTACGAATGAAAAAGAAATGTGTCGAAATCACCCTTACCGCGGGCCAGTTCACTTTGTAAAACTTCGACTACGAATCGTGAAGTGCCCGGATGTCATATTCCCCTCTTTTTTAAAACGTAAATCCCATAGGCTTTTGTGAAAGAGGGGAATATGGGAAATATTCTCCTATTTCAATATTATATTATACACGTATCATCTGCAAATAATTAAACTGATGCATGCTTCACCATATTTGCAATGTCATTTATCAATATTATGAATAACATCGGTCCCAATATTGACCCTTATGGATCTCCACACTCTACTTTCCCAAAGGATGATGTAATACCATTAACTTTAGTGAATTGCGTGCGCTCAATCAAATAGTTTTTAAACCAAGATGCACTACTTTGATCAAATCCATACCATTCAAGTTTCTTTACGAGCAGATTGTGATCTACATTATCAAACACTTTCTTCAAATCCAACGCTACAAATGTGGTTACTAGACCATTATCCATATTAGAGAATACATATTAAGTAACGTTTAGTAGGGCTGTTGTGGATGAATAATGCTGGCCAAATCCAGATTGGTAACTGTACAACAACACGTTTTGTAGAAGATATTCAGTGACATGTTCATGCACAATCCTTTCAATAACTTTTGATAAAATCGGGAGAATCGAGATCGGTCGGTATTTTAACAATTCAAAATCACCCCCACTTTTGAATAATTATGGGGATTACTAATGCAATGTTCCATTCCTTCGAGATAACGCCACTGGTTAGAGACACATTAATCAAGTATGTCAATGGTAAGACAATGTTACAGTAGAACATTGCCATTTTAATCATTTTTGGCCGGTAAGTCATTCAAACCAGTGGCGTTAATTTCATGAATACTTTTCAGCACTTTGTTTACATCTTCAATGAAAACAGCCTTAAATTCAAATGTTAACATTTTTGAAAAGGAAGTACATTCACCATCTGAATAACAACCATCATATAATTTTCGTGCAACACTGACAAAATGGTCATTAAAGGTAAATACCAGTTTTGGAAACGCCCCCCTCTCAAAAAAATGAAATGGAAGCTCTTATTACCAATAATGTGAACGAATATTATTATATTAATATAGGATCATCCAAATTTTGCCAAGAAACCGCCTACTAATTGATATATTTGCAAAATTGTATATCTGTCCCAATGGGACAGATATGTCGCCCATATTCGCTATGTGTATTACGACCAGCGGTTTTCTTTCGATATTTCTGTATTTAACGATGCTTATCGTCGGATTTTACCACACAAGCCCTATTTCAATACATATTCAACAATAATGATCAATATAGATGTATTCGGCTACTTTCCCCAAACTGATCTTGGGCTTTAAAATTGTTAGCCATGTCATGATTGTTATTAATCGTTTCATAATTAAATTTAACACCAGGAATACGAGTGTTATTCCGTTAAACCCTAAAAAGGCCGGGCTATTTCAGGTCTTCCTAGGTCAGGGGGGAGAGGAGGGGGGGGGGGGTGGGGGGGGGGGGGGGGGGGGCATTATGCTACCCCCCCCCCCCCCCTTAAGATCTGCACGCATGATAAGTGAAGTGTAAATAATACAATGGTAATTTTTTATTTTTTTGAAAAATTTATTAATTTGCATATTTATGGTCATTTATGCAAATAAGTCAAGACATTAATATTTTAACCCATAAATCATATATTATTCATAATTAAACTCTGGTATTTACTATATATATTATTTAGAGCATTTGGAATAATAATACGACAAAAACAATTGGAAGAGCAAGGTTCTTCTTACATTTTCTATTGTTTTCAAAATTTCTTATGCATTTCTTTGTTTTTTAAACTTATGTATTTTATTGTTTTTGTTGTTTATTTTATTTATACTATAATTTAACTATTTGGAACCCCAAAACCAAAAAATAAAATGTGAACAACACCAAATAACCAACGATGTACCTCATTTTACGAAAATAGATATTTCCATATGTTTTGTACACAAATCACGAAATTGAGCGATTTTCGGGTTGACATGCATAGACAAATGGTCACGTGACTTTGTAACGGTGGGTCCGATTTTCGAAATTTTTGTTTTAAAATGTGGGCAAGACCCAACAAAAAAAGTCACCAAGCAGCGGTGTGTCATCTTACAGCGTTTTGGAGCAATACAAACAAATCGCGGAGGGGGGGGGGGGCATTATGCCTCCCCCCCCCCCCCCCCCCCCCGGCCTTATTAGGGTTTATAGGGATCATACATCTTAATGCTTTCCAAATTGCAGCACTTTTACATGCATTTTCCTTTATTTTATCTTGGAAGTACGCCTTTTTAAATTTCGGATTAATGTAGCGCAACTATTATAAGTTTCCCGCTCATCATCATTGCCAATGCGCTTAGCTTTCTTCTGCTTATCCCTTTCTGTCGTCATGCCCTGTATTCTGTTATTATTGTATACATCATTCCATGATTCATTTAACAATTCTGCTTGAAAATTGTCAACATTCACTTTTGCTAACATCACGAAAAGTGATATAATTATGTGCATTACGTTGCCCCAACGCACGTCGCGACGCACAGTCTATTTTAATGTCGATAACTTCACGTAAAGAAGATTTCAAGTCCTAATTCCTTTCAGGCAAGCTGTGAAATTACATTTTCTGTTATATCTGACAATAACCACTCACATTTTAAAATGTGTCTTGTTAAAGGCGGACACTCCCTTACACTTCAAAAGATCTTTCCTAAAACGGCACTTGAGATTTCAATCCTGTGTCAATATCATCGTAAGATGTGTGAAAGGCGAAAGCGAGAAATTTATTCCGATATTTAGGTTGGGGCCGCTGCCCAAGCACCCCCCCCCCCCCCCTCCCGCCCCTATCCTAGGTCATGAACGACGCCTCTGATAAATGATCTTGTCATAATGATACGATGATAAGCGTTTTAACTGGTCACTGGTAATTTCTTTCTTTTTTAGATTAGCTTAAGTTAATGCATTAAGTAGAATATTGCCCGTAAATAAGAATTGACAACACCCGAGCTCAACATCATTTTAATGTTGGGGCAGACCAATAATCAAACCTGATGTTGAAGAATGGAAAGGCCCCCAATATAACTAATTCAAACAGGCACACACTAACTGGAGTTGACCAGAACATGTCGCATCCACAAAACATATTGCTGGAGAACTACAGAAGGCATCTCTACACTACGTATAAGCAAGGCATCGACGGCATCAGAACAAAATAACCGATGCGCCATTCAATGTGTACATGTTGTATAGTGAATCGGTTATTTTGTCATGGAAATAACATAATAATTTACGCGAAAATACATGTTTGCGATTGAAATATGGTACTAAGACATATATAATATGTACTTGAGATTCTAAACGATCATGGGTATACCTCGTCAACGTTGTGACACCACCGGTACACCATGCACCTCCTATAATTAGGTTGACACTAGCTAACATTTTACGAAGGGTCGATAAGATTTCTGTGCTCTGGCAATTAACATTAAAGTTGGTAGTGAAATTAGTATTACTTTCATCTTTAACTTTTCACTCACAGGATCTGTGATAAAACCAAACGGGGAGATTTTCAGCGAGAACATTATCTTGGCACACAGCGTGTACGTCCAATATGTCAAGAAGTGGCTTCGCGTCTTTCCTCGAGAGCAGTTCCTCATCATTGACACGGACGAATTCACCAAGAATCCCCTGCCAACTTTATATCGGGTAAGATTTGACATCACAAAGATAATGAACTTTATTTTACAAACACGCCAAAAATGTCTTCTCCCACCGGATGTGTTTTCATAGACATGCCAATATTTTAAACAGTGAAATATTACTAAAGTACATGCACTTAAATATATAAACCCCTCAACAAAAAAGTTCGGAAACTGAAGTTCGATTATATCTATCTTCTAATGTAATCACTTGAAAGAAAATACTTGAAAGAGTATGTATACCTCTTTAAAATGGTACCAAATTCGTAAGCATCACGAGCACGAGCTATGCGCAGTATATTTGCGAATGGGGGAATGTCAGAAGTGAAATGTCACAAAATGCGCCAACAAACTTCAGTTGGAAGGTCTGACACCCATATCACGGTCTTTCTCAAGTTGAAATTCTTTCGACGATGAATATCTTGACAATGAGGAGATACTGTTAAAAATGGTGTCATACAAAAGCCTGTTTAGTTATCTTTCCAATGACACCTCACTTGGAATGATTATGAAAGCTGGTTAGGTACAATTAAGGTGAATATTGGGATAGATCAACAGCACAATTTAAACAAAATGCATTTGATTGTGTGAAATTGAAGGCGTTGCACCCAAAAACTACTTATTGTGGGGATATTTTAATACTTTACTTTTCATAATCATTATAAAATTCAACATCATGTTAAAGCGCCTAATTTGTCAATAAAATAATGCCCCATTTATAGTGGTTATGTGATTGAGATGTGTTTAGTACCTTAACATGATTGTATGGGGCTTGCAAAATCGAAGTTCTACCGTTTGATATCAGTCTGCATGCAACATAATCTATAATTAGCTTCCCGAACAATATTTATCGTATCAAACACTGAACAAGCTGTTTCAGGTAACTACGAAAAATACGCGCCTTCGCAGTTGCTGCGATCGCAAAGATCACGTGACAAAATCATGACATGTTTGTCCTGTTAGTTTGAGTTCCACCTCGGTGGAAATCAACTGGTCACATTATTTTCTGATGTTGACACTTTTATCTCTTCTGGCAACAATCCCATGCTGTTTTAACCACCCCCTCCCCCCAGGCCTAGTGCTTTCATAGAGAAAATCTTCTCTGGGCTGCAGTAAACTGCATGGCCACTAGTCTATGTTTGCAGACCTCTTCATTCTTTATTGTATTTTAATACATGACCTATAAACATTCAGACAGCATGTCTATTTAAGTTGTCTGTAGCTGTATCCTGCCTGTAGTGGCCACTAAACTAAACATGACTTCCCTGCAGAGAAAAAATGGAATGATCATGTCTGCAGTGGCCATGTTTCTAATTCTAAAAGTGAGGCCAAAAACTAAACCAAGAGATGAGCATTTATTAAACAATCATTCTTGTAAATGTGCAGTGAAAGATTTTAGCAATGTTTTCCCCCGGAATGAGAATTCTCTCTCCCAGTCTCTTTTATACACACATTTAAAGTGTTTTACATCTCGCAAAACTTACATAAATACTCACACAACCAATGACATAACCTACAGTATACTTTTACTGAGTTTAATTACTAAGACTAACACTACAAGACTTCTGGTCTAGCTCGGGTCCACTGACCAACGACCTTGGCATACCTCCTCTATTTCTCCTCACTTCCTCCTCTTGCAGCCAGTAAATTGAGAAATCAGCGCCTAGGGGCTAGTGATAAGAGCGAACAGGGATCAAATAAATTCCCCAATGTCCAATCTGAACTAGCTTGACAGTGGAAAACCCACACCTCTCGCCAGCGCTGAGGAGAGGTATTCCCCTAACTACTGTGTAACCTAATGTCTAGTACGGAAGTAGATTCACGATCAGCTGTTTCATAGACTAACACGGGATTTTATTCTCAAATCAACATTATTAATCTCGCACAGGATCCGATATTTTGCAGAGATTTTCTTTTATCCAAGTGTTATTTATAAGGTAAGAAACCAACGTTAAAGGTATGGTGACAAGAAAACTGCCTCAAAATTGAGTTTTACTGTATCTAAGGTAGATTTTCATGAAGATTACTAATACAAACATATTTTCCTCGTGGGAAAACCCGGTAAAATAAAAAAAATCAACTTGTAAATTCACTTTCGGAACCCCCGTAAAAAAACTGAGTCCCGGGCGAACACAAAATGACGTCATCTTTGTGACGTCACCGGTAGACAATCGCAGTTTAGCTCGGTCATAGACGTACACGCTGAGTGCAATACTCACGTTGACACAGAGATATTATTTCCATTTGTTTCAATATTTGCATAAATTTGTTCAGGTTTATATCATGGACGATATACACTCAGATGTGTAGCTGCATCCTGCTACAATTCATTTCTTATCAATTCTTAAGCATTTTCAGTAAAACCTCAATTTAGAAGAAAAAATGAGTTTGTTTTACTAGCAAGTCATAATCTCTGCATGTAAACAGTGCACATTCCTCCGTGTTGTGGTCTGCATGTGAGGTGATGAATCGGGTGACACGTGCGCGAATTCCCGCTCCGCTATAAATAACTTTTTTTAGGAGCATGGAACGCCGATGCGAAATAAAGCAAAAATATTTGCATGAAATTTACCTTTTTTCCCAACTTGAGGATTTCTTTGAAAAAAAGAGATCAATAAAGGCACATATTTAAAGCTATAGACCTGAATCAAAGCCGGGATTACCCCCCTCCTTTAATGATCCTGTATTTTCATAATGATCCTTCAACAAATAAACCTTATAAAGCTAATAAGAGTGGGGCCCTGTAGTGTGACTGCCCAGTCCCATCTGTTCAAATGTGTGTGAGTGCATGTGTGTGCCTGTATTTTGCGTCGGCGACTTGCCCTTTCCAGCTGCCAAACACATGCTTTAAAATTAAACTTATGCTTTAGGGTTTCATACACCTGAGACATTCATTTGGTTAATTAATTTCTACCTAAAACACGTGTTTAGCAGTTGGAAAGCAAAGTCAACGACGCAAAATACGTGCACTCACACACATTTGAACAGATATGGAACTGGGCAATCACACTACAGGGCCCCACTCTTATTAGCCGACTTAACGTCGTTTTATAAGGTTTATTTGTTGACGGATCGTTATAAAAATACAGGATCGTAAACGTTGGTTTCTTACCTTACAAATAATACTTGGATAAAAGAAAATCTCTGCAAAATATCGGATCCTGTGCGAGATTAATAATGTTGATTTGAGAACAAAATCACGTGTTAGTCTATGGAACAGTTGATCGTGAATCTACTTCCGTACTAGAATTTTGTCACGTGTTCTTGCGATCGCAGCAACTGCGAAGGCACGTATTGATGGAGAATGACATGGCGTGTCGTATTGTGACGTCATCCTGCACATGGGCATTATGTGGTAGAGAATGACTGGGAAATTCATCTCCAAACAATTATCTTTCGTTTGATATGAAACATGTTTATTCTTATCTTTGTTTTGCATTTCTTTTGACGGTCTGATTATGGTCGAATTTCACGACATTGCCACATACGATTTTTTATTACTTTTCTGTTTTCCGTGTTCCTGACCCGTGCAAAAGACAAAATTAGTGGCTTTTTGTGGCATTTGTTGAAGGGTTTGCTAAATTTACAGCAAATAGAAAGAAATATGAGAGTCGCAAAGGGTTTTTACGGGTTTAAAGTTAGGCAAACATTATATAACTGTATTAGTAGTTTGTGCCCCCTGTTTTCATCCATCTGACTGAAAATTGTTGTTGATTCTTTACATGCGTTACTTTGCGCCACATGCATATTTTAATGTGTGATATGGAAACCACCATTTCACGAGTACAATTTGTAAAAAAGAGGCTAGAAATCATGGTCACCAAATTCGTGTCCGGACTAATACCCCCTGGACAACCACCCCCCGGACGATTACCCCCCGGACAACTACCCCCCTAGGACAATTACCCCCCGGACAACTACCACCCGGACAATTACCCCCCTAGGACAATTACCCCCCAAGACAATTACCCTCCAAGACAATTACCCCCCAAGACAATTACCCCCCAAGACAACTACCCCCCAAGACAATTACCCCCAAGACAATTACCCCCCAAGACAACTACCCCCCCCCCCCCCAAGACAACTACCACCCGGACAACTATCCCCGGACAACTACCCCCCGGACAACTACCACTCGGACAATTACCCCCCCTAGGACAATTACCCCCCAAGACAATTACCCTCCAAGACAATTACCCCCCAAGACAATTACCCCCCAAGACAACTACCCCCCAAGACAATTACCCCCCAAGACAATTACCCCCCAAGACAACTACCCCCCAAGACAACTACCACCCGGACAACTACCCCCCGGACAACTACCCCCCGGACAACTACCCCCCGGACAACTACCCCCCGGATTATTACCCCCCAAGACAACTACCCCCCGGATGATTACCCCCCGGACGATTACCCCCCAGACAACTACCCCCTGGACAACTACCCCCCGGACAACTACCCCCCGGATTATTACCCCCCGGACAACTACCCCCGTACAACTACCCCCCGGAATATTACCCCAAGACAACTAGCCCCGGATAATTACCCCCCGGACGACTGGACAACTGGTAGTGGAGCGATTTTGTCCATATCCTAGACAGTAAAATTATATGATACGTAGTTCAAGCTATGGAATCAAACATACATAAAGTATGCATATTAAAAAGTGGGAGTGACAATAACCTCCACTTTCAAATGTATGGGGGAGGCATGTCCCCCCCCCCCCCCCCCCCCCTCCCCGTCTCCCGGGTGCATTGTGTGCATTCAATTTTGACAAGTTTGTTACCGCAGTTGTATTGAGTAGTTCAAAATCGTTTTCAGCATTATAATTCATATATTGATTATTCGGAAACATTTTGTTTGCATTCGATTTAAAACGTATTTCGATTTCGAGTAAATTCGTGATTACGTAAAACCACCCTCCGAGAAATCCGTTGGCGCAATTTAATGCTTTTAATGTTGATCAGGCGAGAAATAAAAACATACTACATTATGCGCCCATGGCGGATACATACAGGGTGGCCCAGAAAGGATGCAACACCTACGATCATTAATTTCATCAACACCATCGACCAAATGTCATTGTTTTTTGTTTGATTTAGGTAGTACATTCCTTTTCCAACAAAATGATACCATGAGCATGAATTTTGGGTAAGGCGTTTGGATCCTAGGGCCATTTTTCTGAGGCAATGTCGTTTCCTAAATTTGCTACTTTTTCGTCTCCAGCGATCCTCGGAACACTGAGACATTCTCGCCCCACGGCCTGCCGTAGAATTAGCTGTACACAAGAATGGATCACATTGTCTTCCTTACAAAGCGAGAGCAGTCATGTGGTTCTTCTGTACAGCTAATTCTATGGCAAGCCGTGGGGGCGAGAATGTCTCGGTGTTCAGAGGATCGCTAGAGACAAAAAAAGAAGCAAATTTAGGAAACGACATTGCCTCAGAAATATGGCCCTAGGATCCAAACGCCTTACCCAAAATCAATGCTCATGGTATCATTTTGTTGGAAAAAGAATGTTCTACCCAATAAACCATAAAACAATGACATTTGGTCGATGGTCTTGATGAAATTAACGATCGTAGGTGTTGCATCCTTTCTGGGCCACCCTGTAAAACTCATTCCTGGTAATCGCGCGAACGCGTGGTATGCGGTTGCGGTTACCGTTAACTAGGTCGTGGGAAACTGGGAATCGAACATGATAATATCAATTTGATTTTGCAAACAAATGCAAATATCGTGTTTTTTTAATTGAATGATAAAAGTGGTAAATCACTTGATCGAAGAGCTAAATCGTATGAACACAATGCAATTTTTGAACCAAAATTACAAACCTTCAGCTCAATTTCGTGAAATTGAATGACACGCTTATTGAAACGAATGAAAAGCTTACGAATTGACCGAAAAACATATCAAACATGTGATACGCCTAGGTCACAAATGCACCGGATGCCGCACAATGGTTTTACCTACATTTCGGATTGCGATACATCGTACGATGTCTGGAGTATAATCGTGTATTGGCAGTCCCGTAGCATGGGGTACTTTGGGTGCGTACACCCACCTCCCCCCCCCCCCCCCCCCCCCCCCATTCAGAAAGGTCCACTTTTTATCGTTCTCGGTCTCGGCAGCAATCGGCCCATTTGACATTTGACGACCCCAACTCCCTGCTTACAAAACTAAAACAGTGGTCTAAATCAGCGACAGAGTTGTCCGGGGGTAGTTGTCCGGGGGTAGTTGTCCGGGTGGTAGTTGTCTTGGTGGGTAGTTGTCTTGGGGGGTAATTGTCTTGGAGGGTAATTGTCTTGGGGGGTAATTGTCTTGGGGGGTAATTGTCTTGGGGTGTAATTGTCTTGGAGGGTAGTTGTCTTGGGGGGTTATTGTCCAAGGGGGGTAATTGTCTGGGTGGTAGTTGTCCGGGGGTAATTGTCCTAGGGGGGTAGTTGTTCGGGGGGTAATTGTCCTAGGGGGGTAGTTGTTCGGGGGGTAATTGTCCGGGGGGTTGTTGTCCAGGGGGTAGTAGTCCTAGAACCCACCAAATTCAGTGGCAAAAAAACTTATTGTCATACAAAAAGGACAATAATTACCAGTGAAGTAACTGTTTTATCAATTTCCAGCTTATTCAATTTGATACAGCACTTTGTCTCCAATCATCAAAGTATATCCCTTCGCTAATTAATCCAGACAAATAATCTCTTTCACATTCAGTCAAAGTATAGGTGGGGATGACATGAACAGTCATCCCCCCCCCCCCCCCCCACCAGGTTTTAGGGGAAGGATATTTTTGTCTGTGTGTGTATCTGTATACAATTGGGAAATAAAACACTAGTTGCATAAGCTAAGACTTGTTAATTATAAAGTTAAAAGAGTAATGCATACATCCACTTTCAATTTCGCTGCGCGCTTCGCGCGCGAACAGATATCTCAGTTTGTTGTGTAACTTGCGTATGGTCTGGGGTGAGAATAAGTTGTATGTATACTGGGTCACGTAGTTCCAATGTAGGCTGCATAGCTATGGCTGCTTGTGTGACGTGCACCACCTTTGGTGCTCTGCCCCAGGACACGGTAGTTTCGACCCTCGGGACTCGATCCCGGCTAAGTGGTTGTATCATGCATGATGTGGCATCTAGTGATGTTGAAATTGTGTATGCCGCCAAATATAAATATAATATTTGTGTTTGTGCTGGGCTGCATATTCATTAGTGTGTCAATTATTTGTTTTCTTCGTGAAAATATAGGCTATTTAAAATGTCTGGTCGATCAAATCATAACACGCTTTCCGGGGGGTAGTTGTCCGGTGGGTAGTTTACCGGGGGGTAGTTGTCCGGAGGGTAGTTGTCCGGGGGGTAGTTGTCCGGGTGGTAGTTGTCTTGGGGGGTAATAATCCGGGGGGTAGTTGTCCGGGGGGTAGTTGTCCGCGGGGTAGTTGACCGGGGGTAGTTGTCCGGGGGGTAGTTGTCCGGGGGGTAGTTGTCCGGGTGGTAGTTGTCTTGGGGGGTAGTTGTCTTGGGGGGTAATTGTCTTGGAGGGTAATTGTCTTGGGGGGTAATTGTCTTGGGGGGTAATTGTCTTGGGGGGTAATTGTCTTGGAGGGTAATTGTCTTGGGGGGTAATTGTCCTAGGGGGGTAATTGTCCGGGTGGTAGTTGTCCGGGGGGTAATTGTCCTAGGGGGGTAGTTGTCCGGGGGGTAATTGTCCGGGGGGTGGTTGTCCAGGGGGTAGTAGTCCTAGAACCCACCAAATTCAGTGGCAAAAAACTTATTGTCATACAAAAAGGACAATAATTACCAGTGAAGTAACTGTTTTATCAACTTCCAGCTTATTCAATTTGATACAGCACTTTGTCTCCAATCATCAAAGTATATCCCTTCGCTAATTAATCCAGACAAATAATCTCTTCACATTCCAGTCAAAGTATAGGTGGGGGATGACATGTACAGTCATCCCCCCCTCCCCCCCCCCCCCCCACCAGGTTTTAAGGAAGGATATTTTTGTCTGTGTGTGTATCTGTATACAATTGGGAAATAAAACACTAGTTGCATGAGCTAAGACTTGTTGATTATAAAGTTAAAAGAGTAATGCATACATCCACTTTCAATTTTCGCTGCGCGCTTCGCGCGCGAACAGATTATCTCAGTTTGTTGTGTAACTTGCGTATGGTCTGGGGTGAGAATAAGTTTTATGTATACAATTCTCCTAAACACACTTAGTTCTCTAGGTGTTAAGGGTAATGCATTCCATTGGTTCGAGTCTTATCTCTCGTTCCATTCACAAATGGTCTGCATCAATGGTAGCAAGTCGGAAGCTCTGCCGCTAATCTGCGGAGTTCCGCAAGGCTCTGTGGGTGGGCCAATCCTCTTCTCGATATATTTGACCGGATTGCGACAAGTATTGTTAAAGCATGGCATAAAGTACCATATTTATGCTGACGACATCCAATTCATGATCTCCTTTAATTCAAATCAATTGGCAGCAGAAAGTGCTATTCACCGCCTTGAATGTTGCATGGTTGATGTTCACAACTGGCTGACTTCACATTCTCTCAAGCTGAATTCAGCCAAGTGTGAATTTCTTCTTTTCGGTTCCAAAATTCAACTCAGTAAAATTCATATTGATTCTGTTTCATTCTCCGATCTCACCGTCAATCTCTCAAATTCTTGTCGCAATCTTGGCATTATTTTTGATAGTAATATGACTATGTCTAACCACATCTCTCTTGTTTGCCGATCAGTTCGCTATCAACTGCGAAACATTGGGTTCATTAGGAAGTACTTGTCCCGGACAGCTACAGAAAAATTAGTTCACGCTTTAATTTCTTCCCGTCTCGACTTTGGTAACGCTTTATTATTCAACCTTCCACAGAACCAGCTGCTCAAACTTCAAAAGCTTCAAAATGCTGCAGCTCGCATAGTTTCTTTATCCCCCAAGCGCACTCACATCACTCCCATTTTGAGATCATTACACTGGTTACCTGTAAAGCAACGTATTATTTTTAAGATCTTATTATTGACTTTTCATTGTGTCCATGGCTCCTCTCCCCAATATTTAATTTCATTAATTCAGAGGTACACCCCTGCAAGATCATTACGTTCATCCACCTCCAGTTCTCTAGTTCCTCTCAAAGTCTCAAAAACCTGGGGGGAAAGATCGTTTGTTTATTCATCTCCGAATTTATGGAACAGGCTTCCTGAACATATAAAGTTATGCCTCACTTCTGAATCTTTTAAGTCTCACCTTAAAACCTTTCTGTTTGATTCTTAATTTTCTTTAAAAAGCGCCTTGAGCACTCTTCAGAGTGGATTTGGCGCTCTAAAAGTCTAATTTATTTATATTATATTATTATACTGGGTCACGTAGTTCCAATGTAGGCTGGCATAGCTATGGCTGCTTGTGTGACGTGCACCACGTTTGGTGCTCTGCCCCAGGACTCGGTAGTTTCGACCCTCGGGACTCGATCTCGGCTAAGTGGTTGTATCATGCATGATGTGGCATCTAGTGATGTTGAAATTGTGTATGCCGCCAAATATAAATATAATATTTGTGTTTTTGTTGGGCTGCATATTCATTAGTGTGTCAATTATTTGTTTTCTTCGTGAAAATATAGGCTATTTAAAATGTCTGGTCGATCAAATCATAACACGCTTTCCCAGATACAGTCAATGTTAAGCCCGAATTGCCTATCTAGGTAAGCACCTGATAAGCACAATTCAAGTCACAAAATACAAAATCTCCCTACCATGGGAGGGGGACATCCCCCTCCCACACCCTTCCCCGCTTAGTGACTTCGCTCCCTGTGTTGGGGTGCATACTTATTAGAGTGTAAATTATCTTTTTTCTTCGTGATAATCGATCAAATCATAACGCGCTTTTCCAGATACAGTCAATGTAAGCCCGAATTTCTTATCTAGGCAAGCACCAGATTGCACAATTTCAAGTCCAAAATGCAAAAGCTTCTTACCGTGGGAGGGGGGAACCCCCCCTCCCACACCCTCCCCCCACTCAGTCACTTCGCTCCCTAGAACTTGGTCGCTTCGCTCCTTGCAATGTCTCACTCTCACATTTGCCCCAAAGTTAGTAACAATGTAAGTGTGGTTGGGCATAAGCCCCTAGTAACAATGTAAGTGTGGTTGGGCATAAGCCCCTACACACGAACCCACATAGGTTTTGCCTCCCCAAAATCCAAAACTGCTTCCGACCCGCCTGGTCACGACTATCTTATAAGGAGCGTTAACTCACAAATCAAGGGGTATTGAAGCTCGGATAACTCGGAACTCGGATAATATTCGGAATTCACCGAACATCTTCGGTAAAAAACGACAGCGCAAATGCGGTGTAATGCGATGTATATCCCTATGCATTCAACCGAACCAAAACGAACTCAACAACGGCCCACTAGCAAACCATCCCACCCTCGACTGCATTTTTATTAGCATATCCAAGATTGCCGTTATGTGTACGGCTACAATAGGGGCAAGCGAATGGCATTGAGCGTACACGGATTGCGAGCGGACACTCCTTTTAACATCACCCCCCCCTTAATGAGAGGACTTTCAAGCAATTGTCTTGTTCTCGGCCGCGAACAAATTGGTCTTGGTCCGGTAAACGGCAAATCATCCCCCCCCCCCCCCCCCCCCGGTGTGAGACCCTGTCTACGCCACTGCTTTTTACTGATCATATCATATTCCTACCGTGTTCCTGACTCGTGCAAAAAATGATTTACGAAGTAATTGACATATATTAGAAGATTAATAATCAAATATCCCCAAACAATAATCAAATCTCAGAGTCGCTAGCATTACGGTGGTGTTTGGAGGATTTTAACAAACGGGTTATGTTTCTAATTTTTTTCCACACACAATTCAAGCCTAAATTACTTATTTTTCTAATACGAAATATTATATTTCATTTTCCCAAAATGAAAGATAAGATTCTTCTCTTTCAGAAAATGTAAATACTGAATATATTGAATTTGATGTAATTCATCAATCTTACGATAAACAACAGAGTGCAATCGTTAACTTCAAGTTCACGATTTTAAGGAAAAATAAACACGCTTTCACATGATGTTAAATTTACTGATGATTACGCAAAACCCAAAACATCTCCACCAATAGTCGTTTTTCATACAACGCCTTCACTTTCACCACATTAAATTGATTCTGCAACATTTCGCGTTCGGCCCTCCCAATATGAAGAGCTCGCAACCAAAAAGCGCTAAATCCACTTTCCACCAAATTGCATTTTGTTCACTATTTGAATAGATGTCTGTCATGTGTATCTAAATCACTAAAAAAAAAAATCAAAATTGTTCCAGGAAATATGAAAAATCTTGAGATGAAATTTACCCTTTCAACCAAAGGGCGCTATATCCATTTTAGATTTTAACCAACAAGCGTTATATCCATTTCTATTCTTTACTCTGATTGGCTAAATCCTGCCAGCATGTGGAAATTCGACTAATCACAAAGTATGACTCAAAGGGGCTTGTGTAATGATGCGATGTGTATTATTATTGTACCAGTGGTTATGTGATGTTAGTTGATGATTACGTGTGTGTGTGGTGTGGTGTGGTGATAATGTGTGTGTGTGTATGTGTGTGTGTGTGTGTGTTTTGTGGGTGGGGGCCTACTATGATTTAGTTCATAGTATGTATCATCTACACACCTTTTATACTATTGTCAGTGAACAACTCAATATTGGCAGTAAAATATTTCTGGCAAAAGGCGCTATATCAATTATTTCTGGCAAACTAGCAAAAAGGCGCTAGATCCCAAATAAAATTAAATATGACAAATTTATATAAAATACATGCTGTACGTAGGATTGTTCAAACTTGCGTTTGTATAACCTTTAGTGGTAGGTCTTCCATCTGTAGTATAGATTTTTGAAAACACAGGGGACAAATTTGGGTAATTAAAAAGCAATGATTTTCTGGAAATTAACCGGAATGGATTTAGCGTCTTTTGGTTGAAAGATCTTCATATTCAGCTCTCCCATACTTAACCAGTTAATACTATTGTCATGGACGTAATTGTATTGTGAAGATAGACACGTGGGCTTTAAAATGACACCAAATTGGATAAGTTTAAATCATTTGAACACACTACAATCTTCGATATAACTTGAACATAAAAAAATACGACAGCACAGGAGTCAAATTTCCCAATTTAAAACTTTCGGCCCATTTTGCGACATTTTACTTCTGACCGTCCTCCATTCTGAAACGCACTGCGTATTCCCTGATTTGAAATAAATGACAACTAATGTACCATTCTAAAGGGGAATCATCATTCATTGCAATGACACTAAAATATAAAAGTACAACTTGACAATAAGAGTGATATAATTGATTAAAGTTGAATTTCCGAACTTTTTTTGAGGGGTTTATAACATCAATTAGTGTGATAATAATCATAATATGTGACCATACACCACAAAACGACCAATAAGTCAGGACAACTGATTGTGCTGATTTTCATATAACATTAAAATAGAAGTCAGTACCTTTAAAATGGTATATAATTTGTCATGTTTGGACTAAGCAAACACTCTCAAAATGAATGCCAAAGATTTGGAATATGGCTCAAGCATTTTTTAAATAAGGGAGAAACGGGACGCTTAAAAGATCAGTGTCCATTCAAGCGCTGTAATAAGATCAAATTCATTAGATGAAAAATAATATTTAAACATGATTTCCGACGCTCAAAATTTCACAGAAGGTAGATTGATATATGCCCCTTCAGGAAATATCAAAATCCTAAATCTCATATTTTTGACAAAGTTTGACTATTTTAGCTAATTAAAGAGAAACTACCACAGCGACATAACGGTCGTTTTGTGGTGTAAGGTCACATATGATTGATAGTAACGCCGCGTTCGTTAAATTAATCATCACAGTAGATCGAGTTGAATTTTTAAATTTTCAAATTTCGGCAAGCGCACGGGGGTATTCGAATGAATAAATAATTTCATCATTAACAGTTTCCATAGGCATAAGATGCGGGGGCTAGGGTTAGGAGTTTTCATGTTTTTTCGGGCAAAACGCACGGAACATGCGGGCAAATCATTGTATGCTTTGGGTGGTGGGGGAGGGGGGCTTGTCAAGTAAACATTCGAAAATCAGAGCAAATGACCCCAGTCCCCTGAGAAGAACGCCCCCTACACCCATTACGGTTTTAACCTTTATTTAAATATCATCCTCTTTTGCCCCCTTTTCATACTTAGGCGGAACAATTTCTGGGGCTGCCGAGGTACTTTAACGAGAAGAGTGTGTACTACGACGAAAGGAAGGGATTTTACTGCAGGCCTAGCAACATTGGCAAGGGGACCTGCTTGGGAGATACTAAAGGCAGACAACACCCCTCGGTAGACGATGACGTCATTTTAAAGCTGAGGGCTTACTTCAGGCCGTTTAATAAACAGTTTGAACAGCTGGTCGGTATGAATTTTTCATGGAGTTGATTACAAATATTGTCATTGTAGAAAACCAATTTGTATAGTATACAATGTGTAATCAGTGTCAGCTTAGTCTCAGCATAATATTATACATAATTAGCATGCATAATTAACGAGTATTCTGTTTTTGACCAAATCATGGACACCGGGGTATTGTGTGTTCATGCATTGCAGGTTATAATTTCACGCATTGGAGATAATCTTCCCTTTCATTCCCGATTGAACAAAATACATGTTGCCGACATATTCCAGTGCTTGTGATCAGCTATTGTCCAAGAGCGTTGAAGAAGCGTAGCTCGGTGTGACGACACCATGACCTGTATTAATTTTCTTTGCTATTGTCCCATATCAGATGGGAAGACAATTATTATAATAGCAAGGGACAATGAGCAAGTTTGATTATTGTTTTTTTCGTGTTATTGAGTTCCTTTCTTTTCTTCACATCTTGGGTCAATACACTCTCAAGTGTATTAAATTAATATTATGTCATGTACTAGCATATTACCCTCATTCCATAAACACATGTTTCACTTCACTATACAAGAATGCTCCTTCTTCCCGCTAAAACCTCCGGAAACTTACAAATATTGCCTATGTATGATTTAGTAACTTTCGTATTCAGTTCAAACAAACCTTCTCCCCTATTAGATTGGTGAAATGGTGATTTCAAAATACAATTATTCATCGATATTTTGCGGGGCAACCAAATTTATGAAAAACTTCCGGCATTACATTTTTGTTTAATAATTGCATTTTAAATGGAATCAATTGCATTGTTATAATCATATAAGCTGTACAAGTTTAATAAGACAAGTGTGTGAAACATTGCTGTTAGAAAATCGCAATATTTGATTTCATCATAATCATCAACTTTAGGTGGCGCAGCTGTAGAGCACTGCTGTGGTTTTCACGAAAGCACGCTATGCAACTCATTCACCTGCCATTTGTGTTGCACCTTTCATTTTTTCAGGGGCTTTTGTGGTTTGTGTTGTTTTGATATTGTAATAATAAGTTGATCTGTATTATGTTTAAATAAACAACACAAGATGAAATTAGATAGAATGAAATGCGATGAAATAAAATGAAATTAATTGATAGGATGGAAATTACATGAAATTAAATTCAAAAGAGGTTTAAATCATTAAAGAGAACGTGTCCGTGTAAATGAATCAAGAATGTTCTTTAAGAACAATTAGTTCGGGGTTTCAGAAGAGCAACATTTTAACCTGTACATAAAACAGTCTCATTATTCTTTCAAACTAAATTTGTTTCTATTATTTGAAAGTAAGCAGCTCGATTTGGGCATAATCCGTTACGCTGAATGCAGGTAACAGTGCCCTAATTTGCTCGATCTTCATATAAAAACGCAGCCTCATGTTTACGGAGAGAAGACTGGTAATCACTTTTTCAAAAAAAAAGTACGCAATATTGGTGTCGCAATGTTTCTCTATAATTATTTGTTATTTTTGTATGACAATTACTAAGGAATCATATATACAATTGGCATTTCGTATTTCATTTTAGTAGAAATATCATATTAGTAGAATACTATAGTTATGTTAGTGATGACACATACATTACCACCGCGACGTAAATGTCATTTTGTGCTGTAGGGGCACGTTAAGTACACATGCCATGTTGCGATCTTGGTTCTTTACAATATGAATATCGGAATATTATTATATTTTCATAGATTGATATCAGAAAAAGTATATAGAGAGTGATATCATGCACTGACTGCTTATAAATCAATGTAATGTGTTTGTGCTGTGGATAGCTCCTACACACGAACAAAGATACGTGCACTCATATAACAATGTGAAGGGGTTAGAACATATAACTTTGACCATGAGTTACACAACAGAGTGCAAAGAGTATTGGTAGGAAGTTTAAAGAACATTATAGGTAAAGACCAGTTTTGGAAATGCCCCCTCTCCAAAAAATGAAATGGAAGCTCTTATTACCAATAATGTGAAAGAATATTATTATACTAATATAGGATCATCAAAATCTTGCAAAGAAACTGCCTACTAATTGATATATTTGCAAAAGTATATATCTGTCCCAATGGGACAAAGATGTCGCCCATACGCTATATGTGTATTACAAGCAGCGGTTTTCTTCCGATATTTCTGTATTTAACAATGCTTAGGTTCGGATTTTTCCACACAAGCCCTATTTCAATACGTATTCAACAATAATGATCAATATAGATGTATTCGGCTACTTTCCCGAAACTGATCTTGGGCTTTAAACTAAAATTATAGCTTCACAGATGCAGTATCCTTACATTAGACGAGATGATTTACTCAACTTGTGTATACAATTATGAGTGATGTGTAGTTGCACTATGATAAGAAAGAGTAATATCATTTTCTTTTTGGAAAAAATGTTGCTGTGAACCTTGCTGAGAAAATGTATAATAAAATAAATAAGCATCTTTGTTTTGAATGGGCGTGCACAATGAGTTCATGAGCACGTAATGTATGTAAATATATGTATATACAGTTATATGATTCGTGTGTGTATACGTGTGTGTCGTTTGTGGGTGTGAGTTTGTACGTATGCGTGTTTGTGTATGTGTGTGTGTGTGTGTGTGTGTGTGTGTGTGTGTGTTTGTGTGCTTATAAGATTTAATAAATATTGATTTAAGTAAGTATTTTGTAAACATTATTTTCAAGAATGTGAGCAGATTTCCGGGGCAGGGGGGAATGGGTGAGTGTGCAAGGGGGTGGGGGAGGGGGCGGTGGGGGGGGGGGGGGGGGGGAGGGAGAAGTAGCATGTCTTACTTCTATTTTTATCTATTTTTTATTTGTATCTATTGTTAAAACTTTCCATTGTGTATAATTTGTGTTCATTACACTTAATTTGTAAACTTGAATTATTTAAATTATATTCAATTGTAAATGTTATGTTAATTTGGAGAAATAAAAAAAAAAAAAGTGTGTGTGTGTGTGTGACTATTTTATGTGAATGTGTGTGAATGTTTTATGTGTATGCGAGTATGTATGTATGGATGCATGTATTAATGGGGTGTGTTTATTTATGTGCATGTAAGTGTGTGCACCGCAACATCGAGAGTGTTAAATTGGTTTTAAATCAACACCACTGGTATCTATATTGGTCTAAACCATGCTGATTTGGACCAACATATATACGAGTGGTGTTAATTTTAATAAAGCCCTAGTTGCTGCATTATGTGGTGTATGTCTGTGTCTATTTACCAAGATTTGTTGCACGAGCTTGTAGAACGGCAGCCCAGATGTGTTTTGTGCATCGAAAAGCGTACTGATTGTTGAACATATGAATATTTAGAGGAGAATCACAACTCGAAACATATGAGTCTTCCGTGGTGTACACGTGGATAAAAGGGTCCTTTTCGCCTCCAAAGTTTGGCCCCTGTGGATTGTCCGATGGTTCTATTTTGTTGCGAATGTACCGTGTTCAACGCCGCTCACTGCGGGGAGAGGGAAACAGATTACAAACGGCGCCAATGCGTATCTGGCAATTTCAGAAAATGTTACGTTGCCTCTTTTGAAAGACGAAATACACAATAATTATAATATGACAAATTTATATAGCGCTTAATGCAAACCTGCCTCTAAACGCTTTAGAAAAGGAAATTATAGTATATGAAGTAAAGAAATAGAGTGTTGTTGAGCTATGACTGATACTGTTTGTTGAAGAGATGATTTTTTAGATTATCTTTGAATGAGTCAATTGAGGAGGAGTTCTTGACCCAGTTAGGCAGAGCGTTCCATAAATATGGCCCAATAAAGGAGAATGTCCATTCACCATAAGATCTTGAATACACTTTTGGTATAACAAACAAATTTTGATTGGCAGATCTGAGTCTTCTCATTGGTGCATACGGGACAACTAAATTTCTTAAATAGCTAGGAGCATTGCTACAACATTGATATATTTGACATTGGTACCTCATTCCCGAGGAATGTCTTATTGGGAAATGTCCAGTATACGTGAATATAAAGCTATGACAACAGATCAAAAGAGAATTGCTTGAAAATACAATGTTATTCTTTAGGTCAATTTTAATTTTTTTTTGTAAAATGGCTGTGGTACAAAGGGTATTGATACGGTGAATCATGAACACATACATTACAACTTGTCCCAATAGCTGTTAACCACAATAGTAGCAGTTTGATAACAAGAAGTTCTTCTCCAAAAAGATATGTAGAAAGCGGTTACCTAGTGCAGGCAATAAGAGAACCAGCATACCACACTAAGAAACACTCAATCAAACCAGTCATGCATTTACCCGGCATGTGCTACCTACTATACTGGCCTGTTTGATATTATCAGGTTTAACAAAAGAAGCATTATCAACAATGCCATGTGCTGCCAAAATCTAGGAGAGTGATCAAATAATCTGATTGATGATCACTGCAATGTTTACACACACAAACAAAATCATAAGGAGAGACATAAGTTGTGACAAGTGCATTTTCGAAATAAACATGGATTTAGCGCCTTTCTGGAATTAAAATATTGAGGCACGAAT
The DNA here is from genome assembly GCA_037951105.1 of Echinarachnius parma. NCBI lineage: Eukaryota > Metazoa > Echinodermata > Echinoidea > Clypeasteroida > Echinarachniidae > Echinarachnius > Echinarachnius parma. Next base: position 92,930 of record JBAMJV010003897.1, on the reverse strand, counting down.
TTCGATTAGGTAAACCTATGATTGGTTATAGATACCAAACAAATAATGTTATCATTTGGTCATGAGAATGATTGTTAAATATCAATCAAGGTTATAATGACCAGTAAGATAAATTTCTATGCTGTAACTGAGTTTCTGAGGCGAATGTGGAATTGTATTGCCATTCTGCATATTCCATTAAAATGCAACCATGCATCAGGACTGATTATCTCCAAGTCCTCCATGCATAACTGGATCATTCACAGGTTCTCACCAGTCCTGTTATCCTAAATACAACACATTCAGACAATTACTAAGGATTACAAAGTGCACATTGAAGGGGTGTAGTAAATTCGTTCACAAGTGCTAAAGTCGTGCTTGGTTAATAAAATGCGGATTGGTGAGATATGATATGTTCATAAAGCACTGTGTGAAAATGTGTATTTAGCTTGATGATATTTGGACGAGAAATGAGCACAAATGCAAAGTGATATTCACTTTCTCGTTCAACTTAGTGTGTACACGGTTTAAAAAGGTCAATTGGACAGTGTCATACCCAAACACTTCAGTCGTAAATATATTATTTTAAACGGAATGGAAATAGAACCAAAACCTGTCCCATGGTTGTATTGTTAATACTAATTAAACAAGTTACTATAAGGTAATCTCTCAATAATTCCGATTGGATTTTGACAAGTTTTTGTTTCGCAAAAGTATAATACATCATAAATTATGATGAATGTTTTGCTCGGTTGAGAATTAAAATACACCATTTTTGTCACGTAATACTTTCTTGGAACAATTAAAGAGAACACAGTTGTTGATTACCTATTTGTCGGAAATTTAAAGTGATATTTGAGTTCTGGTAGAGAGAGTAAAGTTTTATTCATACCTTAATAAGTAACAAAAACCCGCACTATTACATTACAAACTTGGTAATACAGTCAAACCTGTCTACATGTATAGCGACCACTCAAGGGACCGGCGAGAAGCGGTCGCTATAGACAGGTGGTCGCTTTAGACAGGTAGGCCGCCATTTTTAATTTCTGGTCACATGCTATCAAGCCCATAATTATGCACATGTGTAATTAAATGGCATCGGTACACGCTCGTGTTAGTAGTTACTTTAAGTGTTTATTGCATGCATAACCAAACAAAAAATTGAAACTATTCATGAATTGGCATTACATTTCAAATTATATTAAATTTTTGTACGATTATCTTTGTTTTATACGTGAAATTGATATTGCAAAATGTGTAAATTTATTTACTCATCAATAGACTAGAGAGATTCACCTACACTTTAAAATGCTCATTAAGAGTTTTCTATAGAATTATGAAGTCAAGATGCATCGTTTGGTCGTAACACGGATTATCACTGAACATAATTAGAAACATGGGAAACACCACGCATAGGCTATTACATTACTTTTGTCAAATATCAAATGTCAAATTCGGTTGTGATGTTCGGTGAAGTGTCTTTGTGTGACACATTTCAGGATCAGCATCAGGCACTGAAGTGAAGGAAAACGAATAATCTTTGTTTATGAGTCTGAAGCACTTGGTGTCGATTAGGCCTTTTTAATGAATTATTGGATGCATTGACATGCTCAGAGTTGGAGGCTTGAGCGACCAAAGGCAAACTTCCTGGTACCTTGGTCGCTCAAGCGCTATTTTTGGTCGCTATACACAGGTTTAAACGTGCGTCGGGACCCAAATGGGGTGGTCGCTGGTCGCGTTAGGCAGGTGGTCGCATTACGCAGGTCGTTTAACACATGATTTTTCACGGGGGGACCAGAGAGCGGTCGTTATGAGCAGGTGGTCGCTATAGACAGGTGGTCGCATTAGCAGGTTTGACTGTAGTTAAAACTTCATTATGCTGAAAAGGAAAACAAACATTACAAACAAGTCATGTTAGTATTAAACACCCTGTTATAATAATAATAATAATATATTCGATTTATATAGCGCCTAATAGTTCAAAAAAGGCTGTTTATATTAAAGAGGGCTCTTCACAAAAAAAATGTTTTATTACAAGGAAATAATTGTACATTTATTAAGAAATTCTGAAAAATATTACATCATATACATAAATTTGATTTAGTGTTCAAAATACAAAATGGTACATATATATATATGGTATGTGAGGACCGCGAGACTTTGACAATGTTACTTTACCCCTCACCACTGCTCACCAAATGTTCGAAAAACCCATGTTTGATTCATCAAATCTCCTTGATTGTTTGTTTTGATTGTTAATTTTAGGCAGTGGCATGTATTGCATGTTTTGATCCCTTAAACATGTTAAATTATTTGTGATTTATTCCGAATGGGGCATGAAGGTTTGCACTAATTTGAGTTTAATTTATTCCATATTTCACCGAATATACATGTATTGTATTAAAGGGATCTAGTAACTTTGTTGAGATGTGCAAAAACTGATGAATGGTTGATGCAATGTATATTGTTGTTATCTCATATGTCCACAGGGTATTGTGTGAAAATATCAAGTCAAATGGACAATGTATGGCCAAGTAATGAGCGAAAATGCAAAGTGATATTGGGTGATATTCACCAACTCACTGCATTCACTTGGTACAGGGATGAAAATCTCGCCCGGAGATTTTCTTATCTGAATACTTCAATCATACATATCTTTGTAATGAAAGGGAAATTTGAAAAACCGAAAGCTGTCCCATGATTTTATTGTTAATACGAATACAACAAGGTATAAAGGAACCACTAGAATTAAAATTTTATATTGAGGATTTGGACAATGTTACTAAGTCCCTTTAAACGAGTAAATAATTAAACTACACATATATATTACTCAATGAAGTACAAGATGAAATACACAGAAGTATATCATAACATAATGAATCGTTAACAAATCATGTAACATAACGTGACATAACCAAAATGAAGCAAAGCTTGTAAACTATTTAATTCCTGATGGTACTAGTTGTGTCTAATTGAAATTTAAAGGGGACCACCAGGTAAAGAACACCACATTGTCATTTGTTTTGGTACTGTTTTATGATATCAAATAGATTCCCGACATTTTGCAAAGGGGTGTGTAATTCATAAACAAAGCAATTGATTTCCACCACTAACGGAACCACATCAATGTCCTGGTTCTATACGGGCTAACCATTCGCGAGTGCGCCAACAGTTTGTAGACAATAGATTCCCGGGCGTTTCGTTTGCTCTGCATACATTAGTCTTCGCAACACGGACCGCATGAACGCATGCTTTAGAATGGTAGATGCGTTTTCCATTTATACATTTGTTTTCTTCTGGAAACATATTTTTGTGCATATGTTGATGGAATGGAATACTACAGATGATACCTTTCTTTTATAAGAATAATTGTACTGTGTGGTGGTACCCTTTAAGTATAAAATTACAATTATACTGCTAAAACTGTATAACATAGTATATACAAAAGAAAAACTTAAACAAAGCAGGTCCCATGCCGAATAACACTCACCTCTAAATGAAGAAACAAACAAACAAACTTCTAAATCACTATACATACAGAAAAGTAAAACCATAAAACCGAATTAAATCTAACTAGTAGAAACTTACTATTAAGCGTTATTGTTTGTAATTACATGGAAATAATTTACAATAATGTATTGATCTAGAAAAAATATTACATCATATACATACATTTTAATAAGCGTTAAAAATACAAAATGGTAAAAATACATTATAAGGTATATGAGGACCGCTAGACTTTGACAATGTTACCTAACCCTTCACAAAAATGTTAGAAAACCCAATCGAATCTTATTGTTTGATTTTGATTGTTTTTTGGTTTTAGCCAGTGCCATGTATTACATGTTTTGATCCCTTAAAAATGTTACATTATTTGTGATTTATTCCAAATGGGGCATATACGCAGTGTGCTTGAGAATGGCATGAATGGGAGCGGTTCGATGTATAATGTTGCACAATGGACAAAGATAAATTTAGTTGGGAACCGTGGCTGTTTTATCGTTGTTTTGTCTTAGTCGAAGTTATATAAAGCTATCTCATATGAATGTCATTTTTTTGGTATCATCTAACATGTTTAAAAGCCTGATTGTTTATTTGTTTCAATACTGTCGGGTAATGATTATGTAAGCTGCGCAGCAGGTTACGTACGGTAGAACTGAATATGGGGGATGATAGAAATTGAATTCTCTAATAACATTCTTGATATAAAGACACATGAATACATGTTACAAGAACTTTCGATTTTACTAACGATGACCTGGGTGGTATTTTGTAAGGATCTTACGAGGTTGATCCTAAGCTCAACTTTGATATTCCCTGTAAGTTGCTCTTAAAGTTAATCTTAAATAAGATAAGATCAACTACAAATACATGTAGGTGATCTTAGGTATGCAAACTTATGTAAAGCACCTGTCCCAAGATAAGACGTATTCTGTAACTGATCTTAAATGGACTTGGTAGCATTGTCCAGATCCTCAAAATCTCATTTAAATTGTAGCGCTTCCCTTATACCTTGTTGTATTCTTATTAATCATGGGTTTCGATTTTTCAAATTTCCCTTTCGTTAAAAAGATATTTACGATTGAAGTGTTCAGATGTCCAATTATCCAAACGGATCGTCAGAACCGTGTACAAAGTGAGTGCAATGAGTTAGTGAATGTCGCTTTGCATTTGAATAATTACTCAGCCATATTAAGTTCATTTAAAGGTATGGTGACGTGAAATCCCGGCTTTGATTGAGGTTTATAACTCTGAATATAATGGTTATATAAAAACGTACCAAAACGCGTCTTTCAGAAACGTACAACGGCAACATAATTATCACGAAATAATTTCGTAATACGATGCCAATTGCGTTGTGCGAACCTGTCCAGTAAGTAATATTCTGTTCGGGTTAATTCAGCATAATTCATTTTAACCCATTCACGACAGGTCCCGAACATCACCTTCTATTGTACATGTACGTACGTTTCACTGAGGACTGGGGTCAGTTTCGCATAAGGCACCTACAGCCTTTGTACTGACTCCTTACAATTTATTATTTCGTCCATGATTTGTTTACACTGTCTGTTGAACTTGTTTTTTCTGTGCATTGCTTCATCTTGTCAACTTGCTGTTTTTATAAAGTGTTATATAAATTGAATAAAGTGCAAGCATTTTTGTATTTTTTCTTAAAATCATCTAATTATTTGGGCCCCAAGATATATATATATAAGATATAAGATATATATAAGATATATGTATTGATATTTCAGCCGTTTCTGGGCCGATTTTGACCAAATAAAGATTACTCTGCCATTAAAATTGCATGTTCTCTCAAATTCGACACTCAGTTTTTCATTACCTCACAACAAATTGTGATGTGCAGCGCCCTCTCTACCAAAACTAAACTACCCCTTTAAAAAGCCAAACAAAACGCGTCTGTCAAGCCCATACATTCGCAACATATACCCAAGTCGAAATTCCCATAGAAACCATGGGACAATCCTATGGGTTTTCTATGGGTTTTCTATTGGTTTTCTATGGGTTTCTATGATGTTCTATGGGTTTTCTATGATGTTCTATGGGACCCATAGAAATTTACCAGGTCGAAAGTCCCCAAAAATCAAAACCCATAGAAAGACCCATAGGAATCCCTAAGACCCATAGAAACCCATGTTCCACTTTCCCTATTGAAACCCATAGGATCCCATAGAAACCATTAGGCCTATGGGTGTCTATGGGATTCCTATGGGTCTTGGTTCTATGGGAATTTCGACCTGGGTATATGACAAGTTCACTAAATCTGGAGAAAAAAAATTAACCGATAAAAAAGAAAAAGCAGAAATAGAGAAAGCAAGCTTTCATTACTTATATTATATTTAAAATCTATTGAGTGATAACAACATTTATTGATAAAAGAAAAAAAAGTATTATTCCAGATCGACCAGGGTTTGAACCACCAACGCTATTTAAGCACCGGGGCCAAGAGCACAGTCCACTTTGCCATACACAATTTCGCTGAATGCCGATGAAATTATCAATGTGTAATGATTAAGAATGACTATTTACAGCTTGATATTCATTCGCGAAAAAGCCTTATAACTTGTTGCCCGATGCACCCTCTTTTTTTATTATGACACGGTATGATGTCGGAATGTCAGTGTTTTATTAGAAATATGAAACCTTCACTTGTAGTGAGAAGTGTGGCTGAGTTGTGTTTCAAATTAATGATTTTCAGCGACTTTTATCTGCTGTGGAAGGATATTCAAAATCATCATTCTAATATCTACCACGAGAGGGTGGTATTTCAATTTTGGTTACAGTGCCAGAACCGAGCAACACAAATTATGCCAGTGAGTTTGAACTTCAGGATTACAAAATCCTCTTTTGACAGAATAGGAAATAGAATTAGAGGAAGGCAAAATAATAAGAAAGTAAAGAGAAATATTTAAAATACAGTAAAAGACTTGTTTATTTATTTTGTAGCTAATCTTAGACATATATAGCTTATAAAAACAAGAATATGAATTTATCGTGTATTTTGTGCCACATATCGGAATATTCAGGGATCTAGTAGCATTGTCCAAATCTTCATACTAAATTGAAACTCGTATACCTTATTGCATTCGTATAAACAGCAATAGAAGCTTGGGATTTCAAAGCCGGGTTATGTTTTTTTCTTGGAATTTCCCTTTTGTATCCATTTCTATAGATCTAAATATATCTCATCTTTCTTTCTTTCTGTATTTATCTATATCTATCTATCTATCTATCTATCTGAATGTCTACCAGTCTGGCAGTCAATCATATTGTATCTATCTATCTATCTATCTATCTATCTATCTATCTATCTATCTGTCTATCTGTCTATCTGTCTATCTATCTTTCTATCTATCTATCTATCTATCTATCTATCTATCTATCTATCTATCTATCTAACTATCTATCTATCTATCTATCTATCTATCTATCTATCTATCTATCTATCTATCTATCTATCCATTCATCCATCCATCCATCCATCCATCCATCCATCCATCCATCTATCTATCTAACTATCTTTCTATCTGAATATTGTAACAAAACTGCATTCTGGTTCCTGGGTATATTTCAAGCTTCACTCTCACTCTACTCCTCTCTCCCGTCCTTGTTCTACTTCTTAACCTCTCTCCCTTCACCCTCCTATCTCTGCCTCTCCCCATCATTGTATCTGCCTCTATCCGCCTCTCTCAATAACCCTCCCCTCTTTATCATTTCATCTTCCTGAATCCTGGATTCCCTGCTTTATCCCCCACCTACTGTGCTTCTCTCCCCTTCCTCTCTACATCATCTCTCTCCCCTCTCTCTCTATATACCTTTACAGTGGTGCTATGTAGCCTACTGTGTCCAGTATAGTAGTGTGTTCACATGTTGAATGGTCAGCATTGTTTTAGATTGCTCATGCATGGGTGATTTTGAAAGCATGGTTTTGTGCCCAAAGTCAATATAGCAGTACACTTTTGGAGCTCTTTGGAGAAGGACAGAGAACATTATTTCTTATACATTGTGCTCCGTGGTTGTCTGTGAACCTATTTTAATTCTATAAATCCATACTTAATTTGTGATTGTTCTGTGGATCGATCTGCCCTATAAATGTAATATAGTTGCAATACCGCCACTTGATTTTGTACTTGCCATTAGACATATTGTTTATAATATACATGCATATAATTGCGCAACATTTTCTCTCTGCAATAACCCTTGACTGATTTTAAAATCTGACACTTTTATAAATAATTCAAATAATTGGATGCGGATTTTTAGAAATAAATGTAATATAGTTGCAATACCGCCATTTGGAATCTCTATTTGCACATTAGGCATATAGCTTATAATATGTATATATATTTTTTTAAAACTTAATTATATACCTAGTCTATAGTTGTTTTACTCAGACACCCTTTGATACAAGTAAATGCATTCATTTATTTGAGATATACATGTATTATTGCATGACTGTATATAAATATATTATAGTTGTAATACTGGATGCATCATGAATACATGTTTGTTATAAAGCGGTCTGTAAGATTACTTTCTCTAAATTTATGATTACAACCCATTAATTTGATAAGACCAAATGTGCTATATAGTTATTCAATATTTATATACTTACACTCTTTTATATTCCTTTTTTTTTTTTTTGTTGTTGCGTAATTTGAATTATGATACTTTCCACGATATACTTTATTTAATGTTTGTGCAACCCTTTCTCTCTGTAATTATCCCTGAATTATTTTAAAATTGGCTACTTTTATAAACAACTAAATGTGGCTTTCAAAAACAAAAAATGTACTGTAATAATATAGTTGTAATACCGCCATTTGAACTTGTATTTGCACATTAGGCATATTGATTATAATATGTTAATATAATTGATTTAAACTTAATTGGATACATAGTTTATAGTTGTACTACTCACACACTCTTTGATACAACTAAATGCATTTATTTATTTATTTATTTGAGATATATTACTGTATGACTGTATATAGATATATTTTAGTTGTACTAATGGATGCATCATAAATACATGTTTATTATAAAGAGGTCAATATGATTACTTGCTCTTAATTTATGATTAATTTGATAATACATACCATGCTTTACTTACTTAATAATTATATACACGTACATTATTTTGTATTATTTTCCTCTGCACAATTTCGATAATGATAATTTTCCTTGTTGATATAGTATGTATTTTACTTTAAATTTGTATTATTTTAGTATAATGTTGTTTGATGTATATTATGTATCTTTTTACACTGTAAATGCTACACAATTTAGCCGTATGGCTACGAGTTTGCATAAATAAAATAAACCTTTCAATAAAAAAAAAAAAGACCAATCTGAAGGTAAACCATGATTTCACTCTGAATTAGTATTGTATGTGTGTGTGAGGGAGGGAGCTAGTACAGTGTGTGGCATTGCCGCTCCATAGACCCCCGGAATGACTTGGCTATGTAATTGACTAGCGCCAAGTCCATTATTCTCTTCTAGTTCGGCTCCTTGGACCACCATTTGAGCCTTTTTGAGGGTTTCCGTAGGTTAGCTCCAAGTCTTTGTATTTTGTAGTTTTAGTCTGCTCCTTAGACCCATTAACTCCCGTTTCAGGGTTTTTGTAGCTCCAAAGACCCTATATTGTGCTTGTAGTCAGCTCTTCAGACCCCCATTTCAGAGTTCCGTGCGGCACACCCCTGTCAAAAAATAATTCGAGTGCCCCCCCCCCCCCCCCCCCCCCCCCCCGGGGTATTACCTATCAAAACACGGTATACACATGTACTATATACTGCCAAAAACCTACAACTTCAACAGTGTGCTTATACTTTATATGTATTGTTGGTGTGCTGTCTGTATTATATTGTCTTAATTACCGTCAATAAAGGGGGGTAATTTCATCTTTGAAGGTATCAGAAGGAATTATTTTAACAAGGTAGGGACTTGTGACTACTTCAAATTATTTAAGATTTTAAAATAACACAAATTTAATTGATTTCTGTGATTTTGCTATGGCTATGCTATGGCATTGCCATTGGCATTGGTCAGTGTCTCAATCCCATGTATGTGTTTTTGTGTTAGTGATTTCAACTGCTCGATTCTAGGTTTGGTTTTGTATATTCACTGACAGATTTGTTTAATGGTGGTGGTGGTAATTTTATAATTTATCAATTAGAAAAATATTTATTTTACTTGCCCTACTGGGAACCAGAAAAATATTTATTTTACATGCCCGACCGGCCAAACAGAAAAAAAAGTTAATTTTGAGCATTGAATTATCTGTAGGCTACAGTCAATACTTATTTAAGTCATGGTATTGGTGCAAATAAACAAATTGGGTTTTTTTGTAAAATTTCAGAGGCCTGCCAAGCTGTGCCTGTGACTGCATGTTGACGAGTTGAAATTGGTTGCAGCTACGCCTACAGTACACTGCTATAGTGCAACAGCTGTATGTAGCCAGGACCCAGTCTACCACTACCAGCAGTGGGGGGGACTTGCCGCACTGATCTCCGAAAGAGCGGAGGGAGAGGAAGGTGTGTATATAAATATTTATAACCTAACACACCGCTGTAACGGCTCGTATTGAAAAAACTTGAAGTTAAGTAGATTGACAAATCTAGCGCTTTCATGGCCTCTTTGACATTATTACTGAAATATTTTACTGTCGGCCTTCTAGTGCTAGACGCTACGATTCATTGACGCCCGTCGTGCGGGCGAAGAACATCTTCTGGTACCAAAAGATTACAAAATGGCAGTGGCAGTCATAAATACATGAAAATATAGGTTTTGCGCTTGTTATTACAGAAATATCAATATATCTCTGGCATGTCTTGTTGATGCTAATTTTGTTGCATTTAAAACGTTTTTCAGCAACCGTTGCAAAACTTTTTGCACACAGCGTTCAAATGGTGGGTACGGTAACCAGTCGGCTCGCCCCGCCCGCGAGTTTTCGTTTTTCACAATAGCCTAGGGAATGTCGCCAAAAACTTGTGAAAACGCGCTGGTAGGCCAAGACTAGCTCGTATTTCTCAATAAAATCGTGGTTACACACACCATGATGACTGTTGTAATGTATCTACGCCTAGATGACTATATTTCTAGTCTCATCGTTTGTGGTCGTAGTCCGCATTGAGATCGGCCACTAATTAATGGTCACCCTTGCCCTTGGACTTGTTAGCTAGATCGATGTCGCAGAGTTTGATGCATAGAAATACAATGCGAGCTAGTCTTGGCTTTAAAACCAGCGCGTTTTGGCGACATTCCCTAGGCTATTGTGTATAACAAAACTTGCGCCGCGCCCCGCCCCCATCGATCCGACCCGGCTGGTCACCGTACCGTACCCACCATTTGAACGCTGTGTGCCAAAAGTTTCGCAACGGTTGTTGAAAAGTATTTTCAATACAACAAAATAAGAGACAAAAAGACTAGATCGATGCATGAGTTTATGTATCATAGTTGCCAGAGAAATATTGACATTGCTGTAATAACAAGCTCAAAACCCTTTTCATGTATTTATGACTGCCAGTACAACTAACTGCCATTCTGTAATTCTGTAATCTGGTACCAGAAGATCACGCTGTTTTGGGCCCGCACGACGGGCGTCAATCGTAGCGTCTAGCGCTAGAAGGCCGACAGTAAAATCTTTCAGTCAGTCAGTCAGTCAGTCAAAGAGGCCATGAAAGCGCTAGACACGAGCCGTTACAGCGGTGTGCTGACGAAATAACCTCCCTCCTCCCTTGACAAAATCCTGGGTACTCCACTGTCATATCATATCATATGTTTTGCTCCGGGGGCTCCGGGGATCTCTTGGGGTGCACGAAGCTATTATTATTACCATCAATGTTATTGCCTTTATCATCGTGCATCATCATCACCATCATTATTATCATCATCATCATCCCTATCATCATCATCATCATCTTCATCTTCATCTTCATCTTCCTCATCATCACCATCTTCATGATCATCACCGCCATCATCATGGGGGCTGCGTGCATCTCTTGGGGCACCACTCGGGGGGGGGGGGGGGGGGGGGGAGGGGAGGAGGAGGGGCAAAGCAGCTCAAATGTTGGGGGAAATCTTGTTCTTTTAAAGAATTTCATATCACCCTCATCGTCATCCACCGCATCATCATCATCATCATCATCCCCATTATTCATCATCATCATTGCCATCATCATCATAATCATCATCATCATCATCACCAAATCTCACTGCCATCATTATCACCATCCTCATGACCATAATTCTTCATCATCATCATCCATCATACACCCAAGTCGAAATTCCCATAGAAACCATGGGACAATCCTATGGGTTTTCTATGGGTTTTCTATGGGTTTTCTATGGGTTTCTATGATGTTCTATGGGTTTTCTATGATGTTCTATGGGACCCATAGAAATTTACCAGGTCGAAAGTCCCCAAAAATCAAAACCCATAGAAAGACCCATAGGAATCCCTAAGACCCATAGAAACCCATGTTCCACTTTCCCTATTAAAACCCATAGGATCCCATAGAAACCATTAGGCCTATGGGTGTCTATGGGATTCCTATGGGTCTTGGTTCTATGGGAATTTCGACCTGGGTAACAAAAGGATTTCGTAATAATGTTGCCAATTACGTTTTTGAAATACAAATGTACATGTTTTGCAAGTATTTCTGTAAGACCTTTTACTGGGAATATCACTTCAAATATTTTTACTTTAGCATAAGCAGTGATAAGTGAATATTCAAATATTCGCACTGCAAACTGGCAACATATCAAAACTTAATTCGTTCACTACATTTGCTATCGAAATTTAAATTAATTTCTGCACAATTGTTGCCATTTTTGCGATCAAAATCATTGCGAATTTGTTCAATGCTTAAATTGAGCGGTCGAAATCGGGATGAGTTTTTGCACTACTTTAGCGCTCGAAACCAATTGCGAATTTGTGCAATAATGTTTTGCATGATATTCAAATGAATCATTTCAACTTGTTTGCCTTTGAAATCAAAACTGAATGTTGGGTGAAAGAATCCAATTTGTGATATACAAAATATAATTCTTGATATCACAAATAATATTTTTGAAACGTTGGTAACTAGCCAGATTCGTTATCCTCGTGGGCAAATGAACGACAGAAAAAGATTGACGAGATTTGTTACGACAGGCTCGGGAGGATGAACGGTCTCTGGAAAGTTCATTGGCATAGCGATATCCCAGGCATCAATGAAAGATACTTGAGGGTAGTCACTGAAGATCTCTCGCAGCTGATCATCAAGTGTCCGGATATACCAGTCACTGTTCTGTACTATCATCAGTGATTTGGCTGATCTCGTGGAGTTGCATTTTTAATAACAACGAGAGTATCTGGACTTCTGGCATGCAGTCTCCTCAAAGCCGCCTTGACATCCCTCATCTTTCTCATACAAATGTGTATATGTTGTGTAGTGAGTACCGATGGATATAAGGACAACCGACCTGGCATCTACGATTAGGTCATCAAGTGCATTGACTACATAAGTTACAAGGGTTTTTGAAACATTTGGATTCCGCAAAGGAAGACCATGAAGTTTGAACGTTATGTTTATGTTCTTTTCTATATCCTTCTTTATCTTCTTCAAACCTGGCCATAGATTAATCGGCATAGAGTGTACGTATGGTCCCGATTTCGCTGATAATGTGTCGATCATCTGTCCTGCTGTCGAATCGCCCATTAAATGAACTGATCGATTAGACAGACAAGACATTACGTCATCAGCTGTAACAAACCTTCTAATACGACATTGATCGGAGTACCAGATATTCCGATGGGTAGAATCCAGTAGGAGCTGTGGCTTTGAGATGCTGCCCCCTGGAACAATCAGGTAAAGATCGTTGATAGGCGTCTAGGTCATGTTTCCAATCTACACATCAGATTGAGGAAATAAGAACAAAATACAAAAATAATCAATGTTTTTAGTTGATGTTAAAGGGACAGACCCTCTTTTGCAAGCCAAATCACAAAAGTTGCGAGGTTATTGTCTAAAATAAAAGAAAAGGTAAATTGATAGCATGCCTGAACAAATTAGGACTTAATATCTCTTTTAAGTGAAGTTATAGACCTTAAACTAATAAACCATCGTCCAACGTTTAATTGTGCACTATACATGTATTTACCCGGTGATCGCAACAAACGGATTCCCAGGAGTACCCACATCCCTTTGCGTGGCCCCTACGCGACCCGCGATAGCTACGTGACCCGCGCACGAATAATAACGGCATAAGCGGATACTAAACAAATAACCAAACCAAAGTCAAGTAGCAGTAGCTATATACAGGTTTAGACTGTAGTTTGCTAGATCTGACATAGGAATTTAAAATAATTTGATTTGTTTTATCTTGGAATTGTTCTATTTTTGTTTGTCAATAGGAAGGGCCCTGCAAACATTTTAAAATTATCACACGTAACTGAAACCACCACTCAATTAATTCACGGTATTGGTCTCTTATTGTTTCTATGCACCAAGCTAAAGTTTTTCAATATGCACAAATGCACTTCTCAATACGAAACATGTCACTAAATATATTTTGTTATTTTCACATCGAAATTAATTCAGCCATGCTCACTTTGAACTATTTCACCTATATCTTATTTAACTTTGAATATACACACACGTTTATAATACAAGTGATAAATGGATTTGTAATCGCGTCCCTTGCATTGGTTGTTCTGCATTTGCTAACTCGGCAGAGGCCACAGTCATCATCAAGCTTTTGCGCTTACGACATGTGGTCTCCTTGTTTTTCCTTTGTAAGAAACTTGCTAACCATAAGATATCCATCCCCCCCCCCCCCCCCATTATTTCTTATTTAATATTATGCAGACTATTTTCACGATACTTGGCACCAATCAACATATTTGTTTTTGCTTGTATTCTAATTAGAAACATATTTTGTTAAACTTACATGTTACTCATTATATATATTTGTATGATGTTTCTTTGTATTGGTGTGAAAAAGTGGAGATAAAATAAACAAACAAACAAACAACCAAACAAAAGTGAAATCTATCTTCCCATAGACATAACACGCGGAGTAGTCCGTTGCATGATGGTGTACAGGTTATGCATAATTCATTACGGTCCAAAAGATTGGAAAATTATACTTTTCAGAGAGATTGGAAAAACAATTTTGCGCCTGACTAACGAATTACTGGTAACAACTTTGTTTTCTCAAATAAAGTTAGTTTTCTATCAGATAAACTTAGTTTATCTAACTTCTTCTTCTTCTTCTAAAATCTTCAAAGGGCTATATCTCGAAGATGAACATAACTTGTGTACACGATATAAGGAGGAGTGTGGGCCTAATCAAAATGTGTTGATTCATAGTGGTTTGTTACAAGATCTTTGAATTGATCAAGTGAGACTGCATTAACCATTGGGCTAGGAGGTTTATTCCATTCTAGTATAGTCCGTTGAGCGAATGCAAATTTGTCGATATTGCCCCTTGGACGGTATGTTTGGAAGCACATGTTGTGATTTGTCCTAGTTTTAGATGAGTTTATAGTAAAAAATGTATCTGGAGGAATTGCAACTAGGTTATTCATGATTCTATAAACCATGGTGAGTCTGCTCACAGCGCGCCTTGAAGAAAGGCTGGGCCATTTTAGCTTGCTGATCATAACGGACACGCTGCTTGTTCTTCGATAATCAGCCGTGACATAACGAGCAGCTTGTCTTTGTATCCTCTCTAGTGTCTGGATTTCTGAGATTGTATGGGGATCCTAAACACTGCAACAATATTCTAAGTGAGGACGCACAAGAGACTTGTAAGCCGCCTCTCTAAAGGATTGTGGGAGGAACGTTGTATTTTGGCAAATAAAACCAAACTGTTGGGAGGCTTTCTTAGAGATTGCCGAGATATGTGATGACCATTTGAAATCATTGGATAAGGTGACTCCAAGGTATTTTCCAGACTCACAGATTTGAAGAAGGGAGTTATGGATGTAGTAAATGTAATTCACTGGAGATCGAGAAGGGCAGAACCTCATGACAATACATTTGCCAGGGTTGAATGACATCAGCCGGGTGTTTTCCCACTGCTGAAGTACATCAAGTCCACTAACTCACGGTCCAGGATCGTAAGCGCCCTTATACGAGAAGAGGACCGCTACTTATAATACGAGAAGAGGACCGCTACTCATAATACGAAATGAGGGTAGCTACTCATAACACGAGACGAGGGTCGCCATTCATAACACGGAATGATTGTCGCTAGTCATAATACGGAATGAGGGTGGCTAGCAGTCTTGGAGGCCTCGAGGCCGGCCTCGAGGCCGACTTTGCCAGGCCTCGGCCTCGGCCTTGGCCTCGTAATGCCGTGACTCGGACTCGTCCTCGGCCTCGTAGCATGCGGCCTCGATGACTCGGGTCGAGGCCGGTTCGAGGCCGGTTCGAGGCCGGAAGATTTCATAGAATCTGGTGAATTTAAGATTCAACATCTATTCACTATTTTTAAGTATTTTCCAATAATATTTCATAAAAAAAAAAAAATGTAAATCATACGATTGATAGTTAAGTTCATGCGCAGCTACGACATACGTACGTACCGTACCCATCGATATATCTCGATTTAATATAGTACGGTACAGTCAAAGATCCTACATACAGCGCTCTGATATACAGCGTGCGCACCCTAGGCACTAGAATTCGTACCACGTTCGATCGAGATCGACCCCACTCGTCCACTCGTTCGAGCGGCATATACAATGCCCAGCTAGCGCGCGCATTGCATGCATTGTAATTGTGCTCTCGATCTCGCGTAGGCTATATGACTTCAAAAGTTCAACTGATTTTCTGCTGTACGAGGAGTCATGTCTGCAGATTCACGGATTATCAGATTTGCATACCGTGAACATGAGGAGTTTGAAGAAAAGGGGAAAAAGAAACACCGAGCACGATGCAGGTTTTGCAAGGCTTCAGCTCCCAAGCTCAGTGAGTTTAAAGGGACGACATCGAATTTCACCAGGCACATTCAACGTGTGCACAAGGCAAAGTAAGTTACGCACTGGCATGTGATCGATTAGATCACGATTATCTAATAATACTGGAGAAGTATCTCGAAAAATACTTTTGCATTTTTCATGAAATTCTCAGTCTTGGAGGTCTCGAGGCCGGCCTCGGCCTCGAGGCCGGCCTTGAGGCCGACTTTGCCAGGCCTCGGCCTCGGCCTTGGCCTCGTAATGCCGTGACTCGGACTCGTCCTCGGCCTCGACCATGGTGACTCGGACTCGGACTCGGACTCGGACC
This sequence comes from Echinarachnius parma, assembly GCA_037951105.1. Taxonomy (NCBI): domain Eukaryota; kingdom Metazoa; phylum Echinodermata; class Echinoidea; order Clypeasteroida; family Echinarachniidae; genus Echinarachnius; species Echinarachnius parma. The sequence goes on along the minus strand of JBAMJV010003897.1, from coordinate 76,155 downwards.
ATGGTGACTCGAATACAACACTGGTGGCTAGTCATAACACGAGAATAGGGTCGCTATTCAAAATACGGAATTAGTGTCGCTAGTTATAATACGGAATGAGGGTCGCTACTCATAATACGAAATGAGGGTCGCTAGTCATGACATGAGAAGAGGGTCGCTAGTCATGATACGAGAAGAGGGTCGCTATTCATAATAAGGAATGAGGGTCGCTATTGACAATACGAGAAGAGGGTCGTTAAACATCAAAAAAAGGAATAAGCAACAAAATGATAACACAAATGATAACTCTCGCGGCGCTCCCGCGGCGTCCAAGTTAAATTAGCAAATTGGCAACGCAGTGGGCAATGACTGGGAAGATTATCTCACATGCGTCAATAGATATCCTTCCATGAATGCACAGTCAATAGCTCGATGAACAAAAGAGCAGGACGTAGGAGCTCGGCGTTCGCTTTGGACATGTTAAAAAACGAACCTGGGTCTTCGGCGATCTACTCTTTGTTCAGGGGCTATTGTATGTCCATGCATGGGATGATATCTTTTCACACAAGTGTCATAATCCTTTCATTCATTCCAAGTTGAAGAAAAGACATTCTTGCAGATCTATTCCAGCACTTCTGCTAGTGGACGCTATAGCCTATGCTATAGATTGCGAAGTTTGACACGTTTCAACTATAGGTAAAATGATGTCACAATTTAAAATGGCATGTCCGGGCTAAACTAATGTACATTTGGGGGAAACTCAATTACTGGCTAAAACGTGGCATGGCGCATACAAATTATATGAGGCTCCAATGAATGGGGACATACGCACACCGTATGCATTATAAACACAGATTTCCCGCAAAAATATGAGTGTTTTGTCCAAAATTTCGGCGACACGTTCCCAACGTCCCCCCCCCCCCCCCCTCCCCCCAACCAAAAAAAAAAAAAAAAACCGGTCGCAAAACCACGATGTTCATATACTGTTTAGAAAACTAACATTATTAATATCTCCGACCCAACCGCCTCGGTCCTCGATACCCGCCAACGCAACCAGTTAGCTCGGTCTCAATTTGTTGACAGACACGTCCCCCCCCCCCCCCCCCCCTCTCGCCATAAAAACCTGTGTACGCCAGTAAAGTCTGATGTTTGTGGTTGTTTTGCTTGCCATTCCAAGGGGGGGGGGGGGGGGGGCTATAATGCATTGAGGTTTCTCAGAATATTCAGATTCAAGCATCGACTGTCGACTCTGCTCCACCATCAATAGACTGATTCACTCATCAATAAAATACACATCGGAGAAGATCGGGGGGGGGGGGGGTGGATACCTCTTCTCTTTGGTGTGGGGGAATAGCGTGCACGGACCATCGATATACTTTTTATATCGATGGTACAGACACAAATTACATTTGTCTGAATTGCATACTAACAATCATGATACTACTACAACTACTACTACTACTATAATACTACTACTACTACTACTACTACTACTACTACTACTACTACTACTACTACTACTACTACTACTACTACTACAAACTACTACTACTACTACTACTACTACTACTACTACTACTACTAATACAAATAATACTAATAATAATAATACTAATAATAACAATGATATTCAACAACAATAACTCCCCATCCCCTCCACCCCAGTTTTCAAAACAGATCTACGCCAAGAGCATGCGTAGTGTGATTGTAGGAAACGCACTGAGTGTGTTACACTACATGCGTGCATGGTATAGGATCGCAGAGAGCGTGTCCAGAGCGTGTGGAGATCGTGTCGAGAGCGAGGAGCAAATGACCTCGTCTCATTGTTATGAGCTATTGTTAAAGATACACCGAGCGTGCACAGTGAATAGCTCGGAAAGCGTGGCCAAAGCGTACGCAGAGCGTGTCAAGGTCGTGGCCATTGTGTCATTAATCGCTCGATTTGTCGGCGTTTCCCCTGCACTTTGATCAAAATGTACGAGAACGCAGACAGAGCGTGGCCATAGTGTGACGGCACCATTAGCAAGGCGGTTGTACTAACCCATTTCCGGGAATGCGCGGAACGCGGTAAAAACTATACCGTGGGAATCGGACAACATATATGTTTTACTAACGCAATAATAATGCTTCATAATTATAGTATCGACAATAGGCTAACACGTGTTAGATCGAATTATATCCCTCATGAGATCGTTTTACCATTGTATTTGACAAATGATAGTTTTGAACAACACGCGCAATCCCCGCGCAATCACGTGACCGGGCTGTTAGCAAAAAATTAACACTAAAAGTTCGTACGTGTTCGTCCCATAGATCATGTGTTTTAGCAAAATGCACACGCGATCAAATTTGTGCAGTACTCTATGGCGCACACGTTCTAATCACGTGATTGACATTACTGGTAAAAACTAACACCCTGGGAAGAAGAACGCCAAGACAGCCAATAAGCACATCCGTGGGAGCGCTAGCACGCATTCATCGCGTATGTGCGCAACTGCCGGCGCGTTGGTGCGCACCCAGTTTTGCGTCTTTGTGATTGTGTGCGCAAAATAACAATGACTTTAAGCGTATTAGATGCGCCGTGGTTCTGGAGGCTCATACTGGCTTCATTAATGTCCATTGATTTTCATATCAAAATTTACAAGCGATTTTATGAAATATTCAGAGATTATCACTTATTTTGCTATAAGCTGAACACAATCACTGATATTGATGAGTGATATAAGACAACTAACGAATGTGCTTGATTGTGATAGGCAATCTATTACTTCGGTGGGCTCAAAATGACTATTACCCTCAGCTACGCTTCGGGTAATAATCATTTTGAGCCCACCTCGGTAATAGATTTTACTATCACAAGAAGCCCATTCGTTAGTTGTATACTGGCGCAGTTTACGGACGCGTCTTTGATGTACACATCATTGACGCGCCTTAAAGGGACAGGTCCACTTTTACAAAACGTCTGAACAGCTTTCAGTTGGCGGATGGGGATCAATGTAACACGCACAAACAAATTCAGAGCGAACAGCACTCTAATTTTCTACGAATGAAAAACGAATGCGTCCCTCCATTTAAACTATATATCAGTCAATAAAGGAGTTCAACTGATTTAGCATAATATTACAACAATATAGTACTAATTCTCGTAAAGGTATTGTGAAGCCGACATTTGTTAACGTAGGCCTATGTCACGGAAAAAGATCTCAAAAAGAAAGAATATATAATTACATGTAGTCAGTTTAAGCGAAGTTTGGGTATTTTGCTTGGTAAACGCTCACACATTAGTACTTATGCGCGGGTCACGTAGCTAGCGCAGGTCACGTAGGGGTCATGCATGCCGATCTGGTACTCCGTGAAATCTATGTACGAACTTACTCACCGGCCGAAAATACGTATGTACCTAATTAACCGACGTCCCTCAGTTTATTCAGTTTTAGGTCTATAACTCCACGAAAAGCAGATTTCAAGCCCTAATTTTTTCAGGCATGCTATTAAATGACATTTTCTTTCATATAAGACAATAACCTCGCAACTTTTTAATTTTGGCTTGCAAAAGTGGATCTCTCCCTTTAACGCTCCCATTACACGTTGCGTTTGTGTGTGTGTGTGTGTGTGTGTGTGTGTGTGCGTGCGTACGCACGCGTTCTCTCTCTTTCAAATGAAAATTAATTCAAGGTAACCCGATGTTGTAAGAAAAACACAACCAATGATAATAGATGGGATGCGCGACTCATATGGATCACTGTAATAATGACACAATTGTAATCATTACATTATGAATACCGACCGTCATTCCGTATTATGAATATGGACTCTCTTCTCGTATGACTAGCGCCCCTCAATCCATAATATTATGACTAGCGACCCTCATTCCATATTATGACTAGTGACCCTCATCCATATTATGAGTAGCGGTCCTCTTCCCGTAAAATACGAGTGCGCATCTGTTCTGCGCATGTTTCACGTAATGCCTTATGGTCGACTAATTTTTGGTGAACAGTTTTTGCGCGATGTATGGTCGGGTCACCTGACTCGACCGTAAACATTTAACGGTCCACTAACTCACGGTCCAGGATCGTAAGCGCCCTATTATGGCTAGCGACCCTCTTCTCGTATTATGTATGACTAACGACCCTCACTCCATATCATGTATAGCGACCCTCTTTTCGTATTATGAATAGCGGTCCTTATGAGTAGTGACCCGCAATATAAATTATGAGTAACGCCCCTTCTTCATGATTATGAATAGCGACCCCGATTTTGTATTATCAAAAGCGGTCCTTATGAGTAATGACCCTCAATGTGAATTATGAATAGCGACACTCATCTCACATTATGAATAACAGTCCGTATGAATAACGGTCCTCTTATGCCTTTATGAATAGGGACCCCCTTTTTCGTATTATGAATAGCGGTCCTTTACGTATAGGAATTTACACGTTATAAATAGCGGTCTTCATGACTAGCGGTCCTTATGACTAGCGAGGTTACCCCGCAAATTAGTCATAATTTCCATAATTTATTCAAATTTATTTATGAAAATGCAATATTCCATGAAAATTGTGTTTTTGTTGACATATTTTTGATAGAACATATTCCTTGGATCAAAAGAAGAAAATTCATCCAAATATACACTTTGTATCAAAATTAGGCCTAATTTCTATTATTTATGCAAACTGATTCATGGAAATGGGATATTTATGACAATGGTGGGTTTTTTAACATTTTGGACAGAACATATTCCCATGAATACATTTTCATAGATATTCCATTCCCATGAATAAATTTGCATACATTATGGAAATAAGGCCTAATTTGCATAGATACAGAGGGTCTCTTTGGATAATTTTTCTTCTTTTGATCCAAGGAATATGTTATCCCAAATATGTCATTAAAAACACCATTGGCATAGATATCCCATTCCCATGAGAACATTTGCATAAATTATGGAAATTAGGCCTAATTTGCATAAATACAGAAAGTCTTTTGGGATGGATTTTCTTTTTTTGGTTGGATGAAATTTGATCCAAGGAATATGGTATCTCTCAAATATCTCAATAAAACCTCAATTTTCAGAGAATATCTCATTCCCATGAATACATTTGCATACATTAGGGAAATTGTACCCCAACTGGAAGTGAACACCCACATTTTTTGGTTTTAACAAGCCTACTAAGCCGTTCCCTCGCGATGTCGCAGATCGTTTCATCGGTGTCCTCGTCGTCACGCTCAGCGACCCCATATAATTTGAGGCAGTAACGTATCGAGTATTGTTCGAGCTCGTTTGTTGCTCTCTGAAGGTTGATTATCTGGTCGCTCTGCCTGGCAATAATCTCCTTCAATCTGCCAATCTCCCTCTCTTTGGAGTTCAGGTGTAGCTCCATCTCCATTGTTCGACCGTCATTGTGTACCAGTCGTTCCACTATAGGTGCTTCTTTCCATTTCTCAAAGAGCTTAGACAACTTCTTGTCAATAGCCTTACCAACTACGCTTTCAATAGCTTCGAAGAACTCATTCCTTTTGAAGTATTCTCGAAGAAACTCGAAGTAACGGATTATTCCTCGGTCTCCGTATGTTCGGTCTTCGTATGTTCAGCCTGGGCCACAGACATATTTGCCGAATGTATCACTATTATGATGAATGTAAGTCACAGAAGCATGACACATAATACACAGTCAAACTAACGCAGATAAACGACTTTTGGGAAATATACGACATAAAAGTCAAGTTGCATATACATACCTTATGCACTCTCTCCCGTGGAGTATATTATATGAGTTCATTCGTGCGTAGGCACATGGCGCCCTAGATTCCCCACACAATCTTCCTCCATTCCACTTTGTCCTGCGCCAATTGAAAGGCGCCCTCCATTGTTAGACCCAAAGTGTCCAAATCCTTTTCTACTACTGATAACCAGGTTACTGTCTGGCCTCCTCTCCATTTCTTTACTTTTCTAGACACCTCCTGAAATGCTACCTTTGCGGGTGTGTCCTTGGGTAACCGCATGGCATGGCCATACTAGCGTAGCCTCCTGGTTCTGATTTTGTCGCTCCATTTTTTCTGCTTTGTCCTGTCGTAGAGTTCCTCGCTGGGTATCCTCTTAGGCCGCTTGATATTAATCGCCCTCCGCAGCAGTCTACGTTGATAAGAATTAATTCTTCTTTCTCCAGTTTTAGTTAATGTCCATAGTTCGGAATTATACAAATATGAGTTAAATCATACTGATTACCAGGCGTATGTGGGACTAAGGTGCATATAATCGCATATAGTTGGCGTTCTGGAGTAGTTACAAGGTCATATTAAAACAAGTACTTCATAGACAAAACAATTGGCATTTTAGTCCTTTAACTGTCCGGTGATTATGATCCGTGATATCGCACTGTTATCATGATGATATGTCCAAAATATGTCAAATTAGAAGCATTTTCTCTCCATTTTTCTCCAGAAAACTCAAGACCGTTCACACCCATAAAGCTCCCTTTGCAACAGGTTAAGTTGGTAAAACGATGGCATATTAATATCCATGGTTCATAGATTGAGTATATAGAAATGACATACGCGTGAGATGTACACGACATTACGATTGGTTGTTCTTGCATCATTTGAATTACTTATCAATGGCCAACGTGAAATTTACAATGTCAAAACCCTGATGTACATTATATGTTTAGATTGATTAAATGTTTTATTGAACTTGAAGATACCTTCAAACGGGGGACACCATCTTTAAATAAATCATCATTTAAGAAAATGGAAAACTTTTTTTTCTTTCTTAAAAATTGCCGGTCCAGCACTAAATATCGTGAAATAATGGGATTTGTGTTTTGTTGTTTTGCTTTTATGAAGTGGAAGGAACTTTTCAGACGGAATATACATCTTAATTTGATCCCTGGTATGGTGCATCCTTCTCTATGCCGAATAAGAGGAATAAGAGTAAGAAAAGAGGGAATAGATAGGGCATAAGGAAGGAAACGCATCATGATGTTGGACTTTGTGAAGAATAGCCCATATAGACTTCAAACGAAAGGCCATGAGAAGCGAGGTGTGATGGTGTTAATGACATGCACTTGAAACACCAGGGGAAAATAGATGTGTAAACAATACAGATAAACCGAATGTCAACATACAATAGTTTGCATTTGGTTTGCACAGTCACTCTAACACCCAGTACAAGATAAATACACACTTAATAGGGGGATATTATACATTTCTTACGATTTAAGCAGATCCAATTCATTTTCAGTGACAGCAGTCCGTAGGCTTTCGAGGGTTGAAGGGACATCTATTGAGAAAGCGCGCCAGTCTTTACATGTGAGAAGCTGATTGGTTGGCGCTACGCAGTACCACGGGTAGCCGGTCCGCTCATCCGTGAAATTACACAATGTGTTCTGATGCAACAGTTCAGAAGTAACAATCTTGGGGACCATCCAAAAAGTGCGTCAATATCTTCAAATACTTTGTAACTTTACATGAATGAAAAATGGATACTATTGGAGTTGTCGGGTTACTTTTCCCGTACAACATAACTTTACTTTCATTTCGTGTATGTTTTATTCCAGAAAACTTACGTTTCTTTATGATATTGTTGGAATTAAGTGCGTTTTCACTGTCTGTGAATGATTGCTCTGCTCCCAAAACACACACGAATATCCAATACTTCGGATTATGTAGAGTGGGTGAATAGATAAACCAGAGCAAGTCTTCGTGTGACAACCCTCGAAACATTGCCTAATTTATTCGGAATATTACTACTACTACTACTACTACACATTTGGGGGTTTTGAGGTCAAAATATTCATTGGGCCAAATGTCAGAAATGCTCGGGTTTTAGTTGTTGAGATACCGGGGCCCTCTTTATCAGATTACATAACTACCGTCGTATTTTGTACGGCAAAAGGGTGTATCTATACAAACGCTACGCTACTACTACTACTACTACTACTACTACTACTACTACTACTACTACTACTACTACTACTACTACTACTACTACTACTACTACTACTTCTACATGTACTACTACTACTACTACTACTACTACTACTACTACTACTACTACTACTACTACTACTACTACTACTCCTACTACTACTCATACTACTACTCTTAATACTACTACTACTACTACTACTACTTATTCTACTACTACTACTACTACTACTACTACTACTACTCGGCCGTCGTCTGGCAAAGAGGCGTATCTCGAAAATAGGCCTTTTTTTTATTGCCTACTTGGGGTTTTTGAGGTCAAAATTTTCATTGGGCCAAATTTCAGAAGAGCTCGAGTTATAGTTTCTGAGATATCGGGGGCCCTCTGTACCCGATTGCATAACTATCGTCGTATTCTGTACGGCAAAAGGGCGTATCTATACATACGCCCCTGTCTGTGGAAATCTTGTTGGTTTCTGCTCGGTATCCGTCTGGCAAAAGGATGTATGTTGACATACGCCTTTGGCAAACAAAAAACGTCGGAAAATTTGCGATATATTTTAGTTAAAAGGATGTAAGTATAGATACGCCCTCGTGTAATTTTCAACGATGGTGCAGGAAATGATACCACATGGCGGATGATTAGATGCCGGATCGGATCGGATGCATGCGACGCGTACGTCTGAAAAATCACCCTGCAATATTAATTCCGGATCCAACATTACGTTGCATACTTTTGTGCATGCAACAAACGGCGCACAAAACACCATGACCCTGGACCATGACGCCTCCAAATTACACTGCAAATCTGGCCAGCTGATCGAACTTATGTATAAATACTCTGACTTTTACTTTTATTGTATTTTACGATGGCCAATGTACCGATGTTCTTTTTATGACAAACTCGTTCTCTACACATTTCTCATGCACTGCTGCACTGCACACTACAAGTAGGCGTAGTTGCCAGGGAACTTGGCCGGGCCCGGCCCGGGGGAGAACCCGGCCAGAAAAGGGACAGGCCTAGCCTAGGCTAGGCTAGGGCTGACTTTGAATTTAGATTTGCCGAGAATGAGAATGCACTGAACTAGAGTTAGCACTGAACATGTGACTCGAAACTTATAACAAACGATATATTTGCATTTTGCTCATAAAATATGTGTATCTTGCTGTTTTTGTTTCTTTTTTTTTTCACGATAATTTGACAAAAATTTTGAAATTTAAATTTAAATTTTAGAAGACTTGATTCTCGCTTTTGTTATTGTAGATCTATGAATACTGTACGACTACGCTCAGCTCAGTAGTTCATTTCGATAGACCGATTATTATCGCTCAACACACGGGAATGAGCTGAATTTAGGCCCATTTATTGTGCGCTGTGTGTAATGAAACGTCAACAGCTTACATAAAACCATTTATGCTGTCGTGGTTGGAATATCAAACGGTCCTTTCAATAACAAAAGTGAATACAAATGGTATAGTTTGATATCTGAAACATTGCAGTGTTTTTGTTTGTTTGGCGATTCATACTTTGTGCACGCGCGGACAATTTTTAGATCTGTACTTTCCTCCACCAAGGCAAGGCCCTTGTCTTGATCTAGTATACGAGTATGAGCGGCACCACTCGGCCAATAGACTGCATCAAATTCATTTGCATTTTTCTTACTCTGGAATTGTTTAATCATTTTCCTTTGCCGGTTTTTTCAACTCGGCTAGATCACATTTGAGAAATTTCAACCCCAGGCGCCATGCATCTTGCCCATGCGTTTGCTAGATTTTGATCACGAAATCATTCCCTAATAGTAATACTATACAGTCTTGCAGTTGCAGCATAATTGCCTAAAAGTTACTCTTGTACTACTACTTTTAGTAGTTAAAAGAGCTCCCGATCCCTAAAATCCGACTTTCCTTTTGATTTTGTGTTGCCTGACGGTTATGAGGACCTCCTGATTTGCCTCATCAGAAACTAATGCAAATTCAATGAATTTTAGAATGTCATGTGAGTAATTGACTATCTGTATCAGTTGAAAATACAGTATTTTGAGTCTATGTTAAGCTGTAAAAGTTTTAAATTGAACTTGTCATGACAGCAACATTGTATTGTTCATCTTTGACATCACGCTTTCTTAATTTCAAGTTTCAACCGCTGAATAAACTTTGCAGGTTTTATACCTGATTTCAAATATGTTGGTGCAAATAAATCAAATAAAAGGCAACTGATAACAAGCATACATTCATACATTTAATTTGATAACTGAGTGAGAGTTTTAAATTGATGATTAGATTCACACATGTAATGAATTACAGTCTCGTTTAGTTGAACAGAAACATCAGTTACCATGCCGGTTGCCCGATTTGGTATGATTGGGCAAGCAAACTAGTCCTTTTATGAAAAATTAACTTGCCCTACATCAATGTGTACCTGCCCCGGGCAAGTGCTACTGTCGAGACCTGGTTTACCATTTCGTGACCCACTGGCACGGATAGAATTGGTGCACGGATAGAATTGGTGCAAACTGCAAATCTTTCTCAACAAAATTTCTGCTGCATTTGTGCTACAGCAGATTGTAAGCCTATCCATGATTTTCTCCGGCTCTCCATTCCACATTGGATGAATGGAAATGGGTGTTGGTACTTATAGACCAGCAGCCCAGATCCAGAGGGGTTTGGTACATCAAAAAGCCTACTGATTTCTGGACAAGTATGAACATTTAGAGAGGAATGTCTTACCATGGACGTCCGGACCGTATCTGCCAGGGTCTTCCCACCATCCCCGGGGCCAAGGCTCCTTTGCGGCTTGCGCCTCCAAAATATGGCACCTGGGAAATACTCCATTGTGCGAATGTACCCTTGTTATCTGCTCACTGCGGGGTCAGGGAATCGTGAACAAAAGAAAACAACACTCGTGCATCTTGCCTTCTTCAGAAAACTTCATTTTGGCTGTTTTGAAGTACGAAATACATGTTTAATGCATTTAAGATACCGTTTCTTTTCTTGACTACGTTTACATTTACTTAAAGGCAAAAATTCAGAGCCCTTAATTATGAAGCTTGCCAGAATGTATCTAATTCTAAATTTGTTGATAACCAATTTGTATTTTTAAAATGAATTATTTTTCTAATTAAATTATTGTTCCCATTTTTATGCATTTAGGACTAATTCAAGATCATGGAACTGATGACGGCATGAGAGCAGTTCTTCACTTTTCCAGTGGAGCAGAAAGGACAATAACAAATAAGGTATGTCTGTTTATGTGACACATTTGCTCATGCCACATTTTTCTTGCCCAAAGAGAAAACGTGAATACATGTAAGTACATGTTATGGCAAATGCCAGATGGGAAAACAGTTATTGAAGTGTCCATTTTTCCATGAACATCGTACAGGCATAAAACATGTTCATTCTGTGTAGGATTCCAAACAAGTTGGTTTACCGTCCACCTTTCAAATATTTACAGAAAAAAAAGTTACAACAAAATATAAAAATTGCCCTGTACAATAGGTATGCCACTATTTGCCAGAACGTGATTTGCCATAGTGTTACACTTACAGCAAGCTTGCTTACAGTCTTGTTTAGTTGAAAATAAATATCAGTTGCCCGATGGGCAAGCAAACTAGTCCATAAGTTAACTTGCCCTACATCTATTTGTACATGCCCCATATATCGTGACCCACTGGCAATGCTAGATATTGTGCAAATCTCCCTCAAAAGTTATATATTTCTGAAAATGTGTTTGTGCTGTCCAGCAGATTGCACACATCTATAGGCCTATCCATGATTTTCCCTGGCTCTCCATTCCACATGGAAATGGATACTGGTGCTTATAGTCCGGTAGCGCAGATGGTTTGGTGCATCGATAAAGCGTACTGGTTTCTGAATAATACATTAGGATGGGAATGTAACAAATTATATACAAATTTATATATAAGTCTGCCGGGGTCTAGGGTGGATAAAGTTGTCAAATAAGATTTCTAATTTGAGGTACCTCAACGGGATATTAGTGAATTATGCTCTCAAATTTCACATTAAAAATGTGTACCGTATTTACTGGAAATCGTACTACTCGTAGTGCAAACCCACCAATAGATTTTCATGTCATTGTTCATCCATTCCAAGTCCGAGATGAAACTTGAAAGCACACATTTGAGTGACAATCTCCTGTTAAAATGTCAGTTTCCTCATGCCAATGGCTCAAATGCAAAATATAAATATGAAATTTATTTGTTTTTTATTACAGCTGCTCTCCATCCAGCCAGGGCAGAGCTGAATTTGACAGTGGGGCCTGCCGTGGTGCCAGTTTCAACCATTGGACTGGATGAGGTGACGAATTCGGCAACCGGAGTCCCCGTCAGGACAACTTCGAGTGTCGAGTCAAACAGTGATTTTGGTCATCGTGACCATCTGGGCAGACGTAGCACCCATTTCAGCGACCGTCAGGACAAGAATGGTACCTGGGCCCAGGGGCCCGATTACGGACCAGCGATATTTACCATGGTAATTAGCATCATTGGTTCTAACTCATTGATATCAATATGCTAGAATAGTATAAAACTCAAAAGAATGTAGCAGATCACACATATACTTCCCTTACTCGTTCAACCGTAAAGGCTTGCACAAGAATATTTAGAGATCAGTGGAACTAGGGCTGGTCTTGGGTCATGATCGTGCTCTCGGCCACAGGTTCGCTCATCAAGTCGGGCGTAACATCGGTTACAATCTCTGTGGGGGACGATCTGATGTACGACGCGGATGTGACAATGAGTTCGACCACCGTTATCGTCGTGAAGCGCGCTTCGACCAACCAGGCGGTGGTGATGCTGGAATTCTGCATCCTACAATTTATTCCCAAATTCTTTGAAATTTTGTTCAATACTAACTCATAGCCTAGGACACATACAAATGTCAAATTAGCACATACAATATTTGGCCAGGATTAATATTTTAATGGTGCTTTTCACGTTTTAGGGGTTACTGAATTTTGTCCATGTCTTTTTTTGGTAACGCGAGTTACCAAACAGGATTCTTCTGTAAAGGTTCCTAAATATAGCTCTGTCAGTCTTGTTTGTGTTGTCTAGTTAGTGCAAATCTACTTAATCCTTGGTGATAAAATCAGCCTACAGTTCGATAAAATAATGTGAGTTACTGCACTTTGAAGTAGTCAATGTACCATAAAGTGTAACGCGAGTTACCGTGGAAATGCCCTTATCACCTTGAAAATTTCAAACTTAGATAAAGGAGGATCTTTTGTTATTATGGAGGAATATGGACACACCATAATACTAGTAGTGTTGATTCGATTCAACTGTAGTTTCTGTTATTAGCTGAAATAAATTTTGGTTAAAAATATGAGATTTAGAATGTTTGTATTTCCTGAATGAAGGTATCTTAATCTACCTTCTATAAAATTTGATCATCAGAAATCATGTTTAAGTATGTTTTTTCATCAAATAAAAATTACTCAGATTACATTGCTTGAATGGGCGGCAATCTTTGAAGTGGCCCGTTTCTCCCTTGTTTTAAAACTGCTAAAGCCATTTTCCAAATCTCTGTCACTCATTTTCATAGGGTTTGCCTTCGTCTGAATATGACAAATTATGTACAATTTTAAAGGTAATGAATTTTACTGTGATGGGGGCCATCTAAAAAGTTCATACGCATATTTTGGTCCGAAATTTACCCCCCTTCCCCCTTTATGCATGTGGTCCACCCCCCCCCCCCCCCCCCCCCCAATCTCTTGGGATCGCGCGTGACTTCACCACTCGCCGGGTAGTCTCCATCATGTGTTCAGTCGTTCCGGATCCTGCATGCAGTGCAGCAGGGATGCCAGTTTTCAGGCAAAAGCCTGAATTTCAGGCCCTGGGCTCCTACAAATTCAGGCTTATTTGTACCGTTTTGCACACAAACAAAGTATCAAGACTCCATTTTCAGGCTCTCAACCTGCAGGTCACTAGCATCCCTGAGTGCAGCCATTGCTTGCTTGTGACACGAAGCCTTGCTAAAAGGCTATGGAACATCGAGCTCAGGTATAGTCACTGACCACTACTAGTAGAGGTTAGTGGGTACAGTACTGACACAAAAACTGTGTATGATTTTTGCGTACGCAAACAATGAGACCCCCCTCCCCCTGTATGCATACCATACACATCGGTGCGAACCCCCCCCCCCCCCCCTTTTGTGCTACATACTTTGTAGATGGCCTATAACCATGTCTAAATTGCCTACGAAGGACCACTTATTGGTCTTATTGTGGTGTAAGGTCACAAATCATCTTCTAAATTACAGCAAATTTGTATATGAATTATAGTTTTAGCATTTCTGACATGATTTAAACAGAATCATGGTAACGTAACATGCTGTTCAAATTATCTTGATTACGAAATTTCTGACAGGACATGCATTAAATGATCACGGTGGACGATCGTATCTTCAACTTATGCTGTTAGGTAAAGACAAAATCCTGTCTCGTTCTCGGATCGGTAGAATTCAAAAGTCATAACAGGATCTCGGATTTATGCATTCAACTATTATTGTACTATGTTTTGTTTAAATGTACACTGATAGCAATGTGTTCATTTTAAATTTGAATCTTAGACTTAAATTTTCAATTTATCCGCATAGAGCGTACATGTACATAATATAGAATAAAGTAACATTTTCATGAATTGTGCTCTAATTTATTATTGTACCTTTTTAAAAATGATTTGTTAGGTATTATGTTTTTCATTTTTTTTTTCATTGTGACTTTTAGACTTAAATCTTCTAATTGGCAATAAAATAATAGTGTATACACTATTATTTTTTTTCACTGTATAAAAGTCAAATTGGCAACTACGGTAGGCAAAAAAAAGAAGACTAGTTTGGATGAACTTGGAACAATTGAGCTAACATGTAAAAATGGAAAGTTAAAATAAGATGTTGCCAATTTGGAGTTGCCAATTTGAGTGTTTATGTACTAAAATGTTGTTACTTCTTGATGGGTTAAAATAACAACTGTAAATTTTAGTTTTAAAGGGGACCACCAGGCAAAGAACAACACATTATTATATGTTTTGGTACCGTTTTGTGATATCAGATACCCAACATTTTGCAAAGGGTTGTGTAATTCATAAACAAAGCAATTAATTTCCACTACTTACGGAACCACTGCTATTTCCTGGTTCCATACGGGCCAACCATTTGCGAGTGCGCCAATGCTATTCACGCGCACGTTTGTAAACAATAGATTCCCGGGCGATTCGTTCGCTCTGCACACGTTGAAATTCACCGCACACATAGCAGTCTGCGTAATTCAAACCGCATGAACGCATGTTTTAGAATGGTGATGCGTTTCCAATTATATTTTTTTTTTCTGGAAACATATTTTTGTGAACTTGTTGATGGAATGGAATACTAAAGATGTTACCTTTCTTTAATAAGAATATTATTTTTGGGTGGTGGTACCCTTTAAGTTGAGTGAGGTTTAAGTTTAATTTTGTTTGAAGTTTATGTGTATGTACACTTACATGTATGTAATGCATTATTATGTGTTATATGCGAAAATGATCACTTCACGGAAATGCACGTGTTTCCAAAATGCTCAACATTTGCACTTGTAAAAAAAAATGATGTTTTTAGCTAATATATTGGCCATCATTTGCAACACTGTTCCCATCCTCCCTAATAGGTTATGAAAATCAATTTTGGAAGACATATTGACCTTTGGGCCCACTGTCTAAATGGGCATAAAATATGACAGGCAGTAAGACTTCTCATTCATCAAGCATTGACTTGGTAAGATTGACAAAAATAGGAACCTGACATGGTCTCACTCGAAGCGCCCTAAAACAAAAACTACACCTCCAAAAGTACTTTTCTTGGTATCGTTGTTTATTAGAAAGGACACCCTTTATCAAATTTTACAACTATGAGATCATTTGAAATTGAATGATTCTTATTTCACATATATTATCTTATTTAATGAACTTTCAAATGGAATTAAAACCAATGCTGGTTGAGTATAGGTATTTGTCCTGCAACGGCCTGATTGAGAATTACTATGTTCATGTCAATTTTCTTGTTTGAAAAAGATATTTAATATCTGTATACCTTTATTTGCATTCAAATAACCTTTATTTTTTTCATGATAATGGAATGTGGGTTGCGTTCATATTTGTGTTGTTATTCTTTCATGTACATTTCTACATGACTGAATTTTCATTTTTACAGGGTTTGAAATTCAAATGCTTCTACGCACGGTTAATCTATGCACTTATTCATCATAAAAAATCCTGTACGAATGATGTTGCTACGGTAACAAGGATGATCTATATAAATAATAAATATATATATTTTTTTTAAATCACGATGTCCAGAGCCTCTTTGTATATGACTTGAAAGTTCTTGGTTGTCTGGGTTGTGCTCAGTGACTGACTTGCATGTAATTGGGTTTGATTTGCATGTGTACAGAGGATAAAACAGAGAAAAAATAGTGGTGAAGTGTGATTTCATCAAAAATCTATTTTTATAAATTGTCAATTTGAACTTCCTTTTCCTAAAGAGCATGAAGGCATGATATATATACAGTGGCGTAGCGTGGTCGGACTGATTGGGGAGGGGGGGGGGGGGGGGGCACGCAACATTATGGGGGGGGGGGGGGCCCACACCTTATGTATTTGTTTGTTTTTTCAAAAAAATGTCCCCTTATGTTTTCTATTGTTTTTTTTCCAAATTATTGGGGGGGAGGGGGAGGGGCACGTCCCCCCCCCCCTCGTCGCTACGCCACTGAATCTATCCCACATCTAAATGGTCCACTCAGCCCATACTTGTTTTCATTTGCATCACTTCAAACTGACTAAAATGGTTCGTATAACTCATTGCACTATTTTTTTTTCCTTGGGTCTGTGGTTATATTTTGGTCTCACTTAGCGGTCACTAAAATCGAAGTTAGCAAGACTTCATTAGCTGTAGAGCTCTATGCCCTTAGCTAGGGGTGACTTGCGAATGGAGAGAGAATAGTACCGTACTCCTGCGGTTACATCCGTAGCTAAAACTGATGTATATCGGACGTAACCAGTACCGATAAGACGAGTCGCAGGAATGCGATATTCTCTCTCCAATCACGTCACAAGTCGCCCCTAGCTAACGGCATAGCTGCTGGAGAAGTCCCGCTAACTTCTTTTTCAGCGACCGCGATTATTACGTCGCAGCGACGTAAACATCGATTTAAGTGGTACACAAATTACTTACAGTTTGACAAAAATATTACAACAGACCATGAATGATAAGAAAAGAGGGCGCTAATGTTGTTTCGTACCCTTTTTTTTTTTTTTTTTTTTTTTTTCGTACCCCTTTTTTATCTTTTTTTTCCCAACGCTTTATTTGTCTTTAAACTCAACTAAATTAGTTCGTATTACTCACTGCACTTTGTCCTTATCCCTCGATGGTCTGTTGTAATAGTTTGGTCAACATTTAAGCCCTTATTTTGGCGACTTTAATCGATGGTTTTGAAAGCGTCGCGGCACCAGCTTCGCGGTCGCAAGAATCGAAACAGCGGTACTTCACGAGCAGCTAGCTATGCCGTTAGCTACTGAAGCGATATATGGTGGCTCTAAATGTGGAACTAAACAAAAACACGATCATACGTTTCAGATTTGAAGAGCTTAATTCCAAAAGGCGCTATATCCACTTTTCATCAAATTGGATTTTCTTGCACGATTAAATGCTCATCAAACATGTGCATTTAAATAACCATTTCACTCCTCAAAATAATGTTTAGAAATATGGATCAAAAAAAAATTGGATCAAAAATGTTGTTTAGTTCCAAAAGGCGCTAAATCCAAAATTGTTTAGTTCCAAAAGGCGCTTAATCCATCATGTGATCAAACAGGCACGTTTTGACCAATCAGAGCGCAGTATCAGCGTAGCAGACGATGCCTATAGGTACTAGAGAAACACCGTTTGCCTGATCGCTGACATTTCATTGTAATTCTGTCTGGTTTAATTCCTTTTGAAAGCGTTGTGTAAGGACACACACCAATGACTAAGGGTTGAATAGTTATTTACACAACCAGAGATCCCCCCAAATGCCTGAGGAATGATGAATTCTGTGAAGAAGTAGAAAACGTACAGGCTGAGCTTCGACATCCTATTTGGTAAGTATTGCCCCTTACACTCATTTTCGTGTTAGTATTGTAAGTGTCATATTGCATGTAAAATGGAAGAGCATCGCCAATTAAAACAATATAAACAGTATTATAAAATGAAATAAAAAATACTTTTAGTGCTCAAGAGAAAGTAGGTTTTAATTTTACAGTATCTATTTGGGTATTGATCCGTTTTATATTATAGATCTGCTGCACCTAAAATACAGTGGCGTACTACAATACTGTCTTTGTAGATGTGGCGTAGCATGTATTGTAGCCGTAGTCGTAGACACGAGTGCTACTAGTACTAGCTGCTACTTGTACTATGCAAGTACTCGCTAGCGGCAAGTGAAAACTGCAATGCAGATATTGAATAGCATGCCATAGGCATTAGACCTGCATTAGCACAAGCAGTACCTAGCAATAAAAGCCCTGTGTAGTTGAATGCATTTAACCCATTGCCTAATACAATATGGTTAGTGTGTGTTTTTGAAATTAATTTTGGATTGAGTCGTCCTACCAGGAATATGTACCCTGTAGATGGGGATTGAGTTGACCATACGTGCATAACTCAATAAGCCATAAGAAAAAGTGATTCAAACAATAAGCATTAATTTATCTTCTTTTTTTCTATTAATAGGGAATATCTCGGATTCTCGGTCGTCCTAGCCAACGTCAAGTTCGCAACCGACGATAGATGACAACTTCTACCACGAATCTATGTCGTCATGCCCCACGTCGATCTCCATGACTGACGTCAAGTTAACAACCGGTGGTCGATGGTGACGGCAACTGCGAATCTCGGTAGTCATGTCCCATGTCGGTGTCCATGACGCGACGACTAATGTCCATAACACGCTGTGCACGTTACAGTGCATGATACTAACTCAAATTTTTTTTTTCAGTTTGACATGATTTTTATCAATATCTGATTTATTTGTGTCATTTTCTTGAATGGCTTTTTCAGAATGAGTAAAGCAATTTTGCAAGATAATCATAATTCATTACGTCTTTACTGATTGTTTATTTTGTTTCCATGTTTACTGTGGATCTGGTTAATATCCTTATTTTTCTGATTTTCTGAAATGTGTTGAATTAGGATAACAAGTGAGAACATGACGATTGAAGTTGTGCTTGGACTGCTTGGAGAGAATATCATGATGCATGGTTGGCATCTGAGTGGAATGTGCTGAATGACGGTGGTACAGTCAAATGCTACACAGTGTTAGGGCATAGATATGGATGTAACAGGTCATTAGAACCTTGATTCATATTCTAAAATAATTCTTATCATCACAGGATAACATTCATTTTTAATCTATAACCAACCATACGTATAACCTGTATATTCTGATATCATGCGTCAAAATTTTAATTCCAAAAGGCGCTAAATCCATGTTTATTTCCAAAAGGCGCTAAATCCGGTGAAAAAATTATTTTGAAAAAATATTTAAAAATAACTACTATAGCAGGATTTCTTTCATGAGTGTTTTTTTTTAATGTGTTATGATAGGTTTTCATTATGTATGAAATTCTCAATCATTGAAAGAAGTGAAAGTGGTCTAATAAAAAACATTGATTTACTCGAAAAGTCCAAAAGTGGATTTAGCGCCTTTTGGAATTAAACTCTTCATTTATAGCCACCATACATATGGACGTAACCGGTACGGAGCGCGCAGGAGTACGGTACTCTCTCCACGTTCATGTCACCGGTAGCTAACGGCATAGCTGCTCGTGAAGTCCCGCTATTTCGATTCTTGCGACCGCGAAGCTGGTGCCGCGACGCTTTCAAAACCATCGATTAAAGTCGCCAAAATAAGGGCTTAAATGTTGACCAAAATATTACAACAGACCATCGAGGGATAAGGACAAAGTGCAGTGAGTAATACGAACCAATTTAGTTTAGTTTAAAGACAAATAAAGCATTGGAAAAAAAAGGGGTACGGAAAAAAAAAGAAAAAAAAAAGGGTTACGAAACCACATTAGCGCCGAAAAGAGTGCAACTGCAAGGAGTTACCAAATACGAACCTTTAGTCAGTTACTTAGAAGTGATGCAAATGAAAACCGTCAGCGTCATTGACATACTGTCAAGTCAGACTCAAGACTTGTCATGTCATGTCTGCCCCAATTTACTAGTAATGATGGATTATAAAGAAACCTAAGTATTTGCGCGCACGAACCGTATAATACTGAAATAAATCCAAGATAATTGTCTACTCATGAATTAGACTAACGTATTAGTAAGCTGTTAATTCTGACGACGGCGCGACCAATGCATGCATAGCGCATATGGCGTACGTTAATTATTGGATGGTGCCGCGCGCACCGGATATCCGGATCGAACCGTAGTGAGACACGTCACATCCATCAAGTCAGCTCCCAAAAAATATCATCTCAATGGCATATAAAATTGTACAAAAGGAAGGCGTATCTTTAGATAGGCCCTTCTGCCAAAAAAATGTGGACAATTTCGTAGTCACATTTGTAAGGCAGAAGGCGTATCTAAAGATACGCCCTTCTGCCAGACGATAGCAGGACGATACCGGGCGATACCTCCACGTATAGAAAGATACGCCCTTCTGCCAGACGATAGCAGGACGATACCGGGCGATATCACCACGTATCTAAAGATACACCCTTCTGCCGTGCAAAAGCAACTATGAATTTGTTCAAATTTGTTTGGCAGAAAGGCGTATCTTTTTTTAAATGGTCCTAGACAAAGAAATATCAAGTTCAGAATCAATTTTAAAATTTAAAAATAATATTTCATATGTCGGCTTTCAACTAGAATCAACCCCGCAATAAAAAGTGTACGTCCAAAGCTTCAACAGAGGGTTGAATATGTCAAACTTCAAAGGCATTTTTCTCGGTGTTGAGATCCCGGCGCGACACTCGAGATACGCCCTTTTGCCAGACGGCGGACGTACTACTACTACTACTACTACTACTACTACTACTACTACTACTACTACTTCTACTACAACAACAAAAACAACTAATACTACCACTACTACTACTACTACTACTACTACTACTACTACTACTACTACTACTACTACTACTACTACGACTACTACTACTACTACTACTACTACTACTACTACTACTACTACTACTACTACTACTACTACTACTGCTGCTGCTGCTACTACTACTACTACTACTACTTCTTCTACTACAACAACAACTACTAATACTACTACTATTACTACTACTACTATTACTACTACTACTACTACTACTACTACTACTACTACTACTACTACTACTACTCTTGCTACTGCTACCTATATTAATACTTATACTATTAGTGCTATTGTTATTACACACCTCCCTTAACTCCCGCGCTCGATAGAAATTCCCCGATGAAACAACTCGTTGATCCTATTAAGTAACAATTTATCACTAAAGTGCATCGTCATATAAAAACACTACCCTCATTAATCAGCATTTTCCCCACCCTCATTACGTAACGGATATTACGTAATTTCCGTCATTTTCGAGACTTGGATAAATACTGAAAGATTATGGTTTATTGAGAGTTAATGAACCAAAACTCGAAATTTCTTACAAACAGGTATCGGAACAAACACAAACATAATCTCACGTTAGGAATAACTTTAGGCAGACACATGGCGTCTTCAGTTACTTCTTTCTTGTCAACGTTCTTCATGTAATGTCCTTTGAAAATCGAACGTCTAGGTTGAATGTCTTTGATCCTGTCAAGAACTTGTAGAGCTTCCTTGGAGTGTACCATCGTGACAATTACTTGAACCTCTCCAGGCCATCTGAGGGTAGCGTCTGCAATGTACGTTCCGTTACCAAGGTCACCAGTGACGTCAAACCCCAACGACGACTTGGTTTGAGGCGAGTAGAGTTTGAACCGGAAGTAGTCTCCTCCGACCTCCTTCGGGATACATGTCGTATCTATGGCTGTGATGCATACCATTATGGTGTCACCCACTTCGTAAGGGCTTGGTACGAACAGTCACGTTCACGTCACGTTCAGGTTCTGCACCTTTTGTGAAACAGGTCACCCAAATCTACGAACAGTCACGTTCACGTCACGTTCAGGTTCTGTACCTTTTGTGAAACAGGTCACCCAAATCTACGAAGTGTAGGGTAACGTGACCCAACAATTTGTTGACCTGCTATATGCAATCTACGAAAGCTCACGTAAATTGCCGCTGGCGTTTTAAAAAATAACGTAAATTGTCATTGAGAAGAGACTAATGGCAAAATAGCTGGTTCAGGCCAAAGATGTCGTATAGATTATGTGAAATGAATGAAACAAAATGTACCATTCATAGGCGTACCCATGGGGGCGTTTTTAATTCACTCCAAATATCTACAGCTAACCCCCCCCCCCCCCCCCCCGCTCAAAGAAATTTGGCTGACGAAATAACCCCCTCTCCTTTCCCTTTGAAAAAAAAAACATGTGTGCGGCCACTGCTACCATTACTCAGTGTACTAATGATGCAGCTAATGCTAGTGAAACTAATACAATGAAATGTACACATATATAATGTACAATACAATTATATAATAAAGTATCGTGTATGGTGTAAGGAAAAGCGCATACACTTATCAAAGGATGATAATGACACACCTAGACAAATACATGCAGACCCAGACACAATGGTAGCTAGTCATACCCTCCCATACACGCAAATTATACGTACACAAAAAACAAACATGTAATAAAAACAACAACAAATGAAAGTCCCCCTTTATAAAAATAGCGAAATAATTTTAACGAATAGGTTTGAGCAAAATAACTTTCTACACGTAGCCTATTGATTACTTGTGTGTGATAATAAAATTCAGTGGTGTAGCGTGGTCGGACTGATTGGGGGGTAACAAAATCACTAGCGAACCCACGATTTTTTCAAGGGGGTTTTTGTCAAAAAATGTGATGTTGGTCCAGGACCAGTCCCAAAATGTTGAACCTAGACCAGGACCAAGTAGTTGAAAATATCCTGTCAGCGGCGGGGGGGGGGGGGGGGGGGGGGTGGTAGGCTTAGTCGTAATATTTTTTTCGAAGCCTAGACCAGGACCGGTTCCAACAGGACCAGGACCTAGCGGTTCATAAAATCCTGTCAGCGGGGGAGGGGGGGGGGGGGAGCCAGGACTAGGACCGTTGAAGATATCTAGTCCAGGACCAAGCAAAAAGTCTAGACCAGGTCCAGTCGCCCAAAATTATTGGGGGGCACACCTAAATGTGCCCTTATGTTTTCTATTGTTTTTTCAGAATTATTGGGGGGCACGTGCCCCCCGTGCCCCCCCCCCCCCCCCCGTAGCTACGCCACTGATAAAATTGATTTTTCAAGTCATGCATGAGAGTGAAAAGGCAAAGGTCTCACTTTTCACAACTTACAAGAGTCAAAATGTGGCAATTTAAGTTCACATATTTTTTGAAATGAACAACATATAATTGTTAAAAGGATTGTGGTTAGTTTCTGAGTGGTTTGTCTCGTTGTATGTTGTTTTAATTAAAAATAATGTAATTTGTTAGTAAAATATTCATCTTGAAGTATTTTTTTTAAAGACTGGGCCATACTATTGATAGCATCTTATCAGCAATCATGTAAATGCAGTACATAAACAAATATTAAAGGTAGTGTTGAGGGTATTTCCCAAAGTGCCCCCCCCCCCCCCGATGTCAAATTTGAAAGAACATAAACTTTTAATGACATAATAAACTATTAATCTTGATCAAAATCGGTTGGACTGAAATGTCCATAAATATATTTGTATTCAAAATGTCCTTCACCGGCAATCACCGGGCGATATTTAGACCTTTTAGACAAATTATTTGAAACAAAAACACAATCAGAATAGGTTTTAAAAAGTCGTTGATA
Source organism: Echinarachnius parma (assembly GCA_037951105.1). Taxonomy (NCBI): domain Eukaryota; kingdom Metazoa; phylum Echinodermata; class Echinoidea; order Clypeasteroida; family Echinarachniidae; genus Echinarachnius; species Echinarachnius parma. Next base: position 52,268 of record JBAMJV010003897.1, on the reverse strand, counting down.
ATATTGAATCATTATTTTAGCAAATATTAAATGCACAATTTTGTATGAAAAAGGGCTAAAACCAATGATTTTTTTTTGTTAATAGTGCCCTCTTGAGTTGCAAAGGCTCTTTTTGAATGATAGGGGTTTTACTTAGTCGTTTGTAATTGTGTATACTTTTCGAGCATGGTGAAGTTATAACTATTACTTTGTACCGTAATGGTGCATGTTTGGGTTACTAAAGTTGAATTTGACCAGTACTCGACTATTCCTTTAATTAAGTAAGAGGCGACCAAGTTTTAAAGTAAATATTAAGTTTTTATTAATGATCAAACAAGCTCACCTGTTAACACTTGATTCACATGATTCATACGTACATGTGTACACCATACATTGTACATTCTGTAACAAAGAAAACTTATACCGTGAAAACACTTTTTTCATTGATAGTTTCATACAAACCTAATTGTGTTTGGTAATCATTAATTGTTTGCACTTGCAGACCATTGATTACAATGTATTCATTTAAAATAGCCTAAACTAAAATAGAAAACAGATCATATGATATTAATTGACCACTTATAGTTGTATTGCTACGTTGAAGAAAATGACACCGTTATCAAAGCTTTGTATTGAGAACTTAGGCTTATATATATGCTTCTCTAGCAGGATAATGTCATTTTCAACATCTAGCTGTCCATTTCCGGAATGTACCAAGTATTTCACTCTCAGTACTGGCTCTCACACATGAAGAAATAAGAAAAGTTCTGCTGAACTTTATAAAGGATTGTGTAAACAAAATAATATTTTGAAAAATAATTAGTAAAATAACAGTTAATTATTTATGCTATGAAACTATACCCCATAACATTGTAAACTACTATGCTAATTCACCAGAACTGTAAAAAAAAAAAAAAAAAAAACTTCAAACGCTATGTACAAACAAGTTAGAAATAAGGTAAACATGTTTGCCCAAATTCTTAACTTGTGCCTGGCCTAAAAGACAAATACTTCTGGTAACACTTTGCACCAGTAGACCTATTGTCTCGAAAATATGGTCCCGCAAATATCCTTTCATTATCAAGTCAATCCCTTGAAGTCTTCAGAGCTTATTATAAGCATCTGCACAATGGGCTCTTTGAAATTCAGTTACAAAGGTCACCAGTGATACATCGTCCTGGATGATCCAGGGCGCAATTTGGCGGATGACAGTCTTTACTGTCCTGATGCTTATAATTAGCTCTCAATGGATTGACTTGATAATGAAAGGAAACCATTGTATATACTATCTCTGGGGACCATAGAAACGAGACAATAGGTCTACTGGTGCAAAGTGTTACCAGTAGTCTTTGTCTTTTAGGACAGGCACAAGTTGAGCTTCAAGTTGAGAAGTCAGAAGGCTGCAGGAAAAGATGTTGAAGTCCAACACATTTTATATGTTTATCCAAACAAATGTTTTTTTTGTATATAACTGATATCGCAAAAACAAGATTCAAATAAACAAGCTAGAACTAAACAACAACTTTAAACAGGATCAGAAGGAACACGAACCGTAAATAAATCTCTCATCGTACAGACAGGGGGGGGGGGGGGAGGGGGGGGGGGGGGGGTTACAGATCTCTGCAGAGGAGCGGCGAGATGTACATTATATATTTGGTACACTCAATTGTCTTGAAATAGTCACATATTACACACATTTCACAAGCAAAATTGAGGGAACAAATTGTATTGGTTTTGTATTTGTATGTGGTTTGAAATTCTTTTGTATTTTTTTACATATTCAGCACTTTTTTTTTTTATTGTAATTCTAAAGTTATTGTAGATTTAAAATTCTCAAAGAATATCATATAATTCTCTTATTTTGAGCCGACATTAATATACATAATCTTTTTACAAAAGTGAAAATGCATGCAACTGAAGTTTACCGTGTGGTGGCAACAAAATCTATGTAAAATTATCATGCTAAATCCCCCCCCCCCCCCTTGGCATTTTACAGTGAAAAGATGTACAGTTTTAGTACATATCGAGGGCTTAGATCCACAAGGCCGTATCTGCATTTCAGCCATTTTGAGAAAACAAGGTTTTAAGAATTGAAGGCAGTTTCAAGATCAAAGATTTACTACACATAGTAACTAAAAGAGTGGTACAAAGTAAGGCTGTAGTGAAAAGATTATTCGTCGGATATCCGACCGTGAGGTCGGTTACCGGATTCAGATTTTCGGATATGGGTAACCAGAACAAGTTAACAAAATAAAAAAATAAAAATAACACATTTATTTTTAAATAACTGCAGATAAGGCTTTGGTCCCTGAAAAACCTCACATTTTCCCGAGCAATTTGATACTGAAATCTCAATTTCGCTAAAAATGCAGAAACGGCCTTGTGGCTCTATAAGCCCTAGATATATTCCTTTAAAATATCTACACTAGAAGATCCTACCTAGTACACAAATAAAAAAAAAACAGAGATAGGGCTCAGTCCTTTAAAAAGCAAGATATAGGGTGTGCATGCATCCTTAAGAACATGCAAATGCCAACCTTGCAGTCCGAGTAGGGCTACAGGGGCGTTTCTTTTTCTTTACACAGCTACATTAATACATTTAGCTCTTCATCAATGTAAACAACACCTAGTCAACTCACTGCAAACAATTCCTATACATAATACTTAAAAGGGTACTACATGTATAACCATCTATTTGTCAAACCTGTCTGAAGATTAAGTTTGGAAATACATAAGTTGGTGCCAATGAGCAAAATTTGAAACCAATAGTAGTAATTGATCTAAAAACTTTCTCCTTTCTACTATTGAGGAAGTTTAATTGTTTGTTTTAAGCATATCTACTATCTAGAGAGTTCTTATTGTAGTCTTACTGCCACATCTAGATGATTACACAGTTTTACAATATGTTGTAAGCTTCCAGATAAATTTATGAGTTACTTTGAAATCTTCAGAAGATTAAAGGGAAATTTCAAGTAGAGCAGCTTAGACGGCACTTTATTTTAGTTCTAATGTAACTTTTTTTCAAGGAAATTATAATTGATACATAATAATCGTAAAACAACAATTGGGATACTAGACTGTTTGCCTGTTAATAGTAGCCCTATGAAAAACAAAACATGAACAGATTTTGCTGACTTTTATGATAACTTATATTGCTTACTTTTTCTTCTTTGTAATTAATCACTCAAACTGTTGACAATACCTGGAGACGATTTAAATCTCATAACCATTACTAAACTAACCCTTTAATTATAGCATAACAAAGACAAGAACAAATTCTTACCAACTAGGTGTAAGAGTGGTTTAATTCTCTAAACTCATTAAGTCTATAAGGCCGCTTAGCCACCCAAATAATTACAGGGACACAAGTTATACACTTCAAAGTTAACTTTATTGCTTATCTTTCAATTCAGTGGAAAGCTTCCAACAATCAAAGCCAAATGAAGACTATAATAGTTAAGTTAATGACCCACACAAGTGAGTGCCTATATCAGTATCTAAATTGGCTACTCCTGGTAGCTAACATTCAATAAACAAAACACATGATTAAATTGGCAATAACCAATGAGGAATAGCAAAAGAAGGGTCTTGAATAAAACAACAACAAGAAAGGATTAGTTTGAGTCTTTGTTTAAGTGTCCAAAAGACATAAACAGGAAAGGTCACCATACACATTACGGACGCGAGCGATGGCGCTAATTTACGGTGACTCTATAATCCTATTCCGATAAACAAGCAACAAAAAGATCTTGAAATTATTTAAACAAGCAAACAAAAAAAAAAAAAAACATATCACTAAAGGAACAAAGCAAGTTGCTTTGTTAGCAATCTGGGGGCCCCGCCAGCTTTTAGTCCGCTCCGAAGGGCTAGTAAAAGTAGAAAGTAAAAGACAAATCGATTAATACCTGGGACTTACATAGTCTGGTGTCTTATCCACTGACAGTAGATTCAGTATTTCCCACTGACAATATAAGCATGATCGAGTTAAAGAACGATACGTCTCGCTGCACCCCAGTGGGTTCGACAAAACATGCAGCCCTGTGCATGGCAGATAGTATTAATGATATTATATCATGTGAAACTGAGAGTAGACTTAAACATGTCTCCTTAATTGCTAACTGCTTCTTATCAATACAGTTATAACTATTACTGGCCCTTTTTTACAATACAAAACAAAATAGGAATTTTGGCTTGATAATTGCCTGCATTCTGCCAAAATCATGCACCTTACCAAGCATACTTTTTGATGGGTCATATTCATAGTACATCTGGATGGACAATGGATGACAGACATCACATGTTTTTGTCACTGCAAAGCAATAATGACTGCTTACTTTAAAGGGGTAGTTGAGTTTTGGTAGAGAGGGCGCTAGACTAATATTTTTGTGAGGTAATGAAGAACTGAGCATAATATTTTAATACTAAAATCATCTTTGTTTGATCAAAAACCGTTCAGAGACAGCTGAAATATATCCATAAATATGACAATTTGTAATAAAGCTGATGGGGCCCCAGGATTATTAGAGAATTTTGAACCAGCCGTAAACAAAAAAATGCTTCCTCTTTTCAATGTTACAAAATAGGTATGTTTATAGTTTTGGTTATTTCTCTATCTAATCACTATTTCAACAAAATGTCACATGCACAAAGGTGGAAACCGATGAGTATTTAGAGAGCGCCCTTGTTTTAATGGCTCTTTTTGAATGATAACATAATGTTTACTACGTCATTTGGAATGTTGTGTTTATTTCTAGTTCTAACTATTTGTTTGTAATGTAATGATGTTGGTTTTGGTTACTAAAATTAAGTTTCACCAAAACTGTACTCTCCTTACCAGAACTCAACTAACCAAGCAAGGGAAAAGAACTTAGAAGACTTACTCATTGTCGCTGGAACTACATGTAGCCTGGTATGTAGCCATTGGCTCTGTTGGATGACACCTATCAGTGTCAGCAGGACTCCTGCCAAAAAAAAAACATATTTCACAGGACTTAATGACATGAGAATTGGGTGCGGTTTCATGTTCCCGTCCCCCTTCAAGCTTGATAAATTGTGTCTAAATAAGTAATTGCTTGAACTGATGGCAGAATACCCTGAATATTCCGGGCTACTGAAACTGCATTGCCGGGGGGGGGGGGGGGGGGGGGGGGTGGGGGGTGGGGGGAGGCTAATTTGTAACCTCCCCCCCCCCCCCCCCCCCCCCCATCAGGTCTCGCCATTTATCACCAATTGTGATTGTGACCATGAGTGTCTGTGTCCCATAATGTATTTAACAAGAATACATAGTCAAATTTATATATCTATTATAATTCTTAACCATTATTAATTTGTCCAATTAAGGATTCAAATATGCACATTGTTTCAAGAAATTCTTGAAATTCAAGAATTTCCCCCATTTATGGAAAAAATGAAATCAAATTTGACATGCTAGAAGGTTGTCATATAATTTAAAAGATAGCTTTAGTCACATGAATGTATTGTAATTATAAATATGCAAATATTATAATTGTTCTTAAATTTGTTACATTTTGATTACAGAATCAGGGCAGAAATATTACAGTTGTAAATTGAAGAAAGGTGATGTTTATAGTGTGTTTTGAGAATTCATGACGGAGATGTATATGGGAAATTATTGCAATTAAAGCCAAATTAATATTAGCATTTCTTAGTTTGTTTCTTAAATAAGAATTGTGTAAACATCACAAAACTTACTCATTGACGATTGAAGTAGCTTGGCCTGAACTTGTACCTTCATGTTCCTCTGACTCCATTGGCGTTGGACTTCCATTACAAGTATGACCACTCCTACAAAAAAAAATAGACACTAGTGTAAAGTAATTCAAATATTAAGACTTTCCTTTTTTTTCTATTTCATCATTCATGTTCAATGTTTATATTCTGTTGAGCTGATCGTAATCAATGCCAAATGTCAATCAATACAATTATGGTCAGAAATGTCAACACCCCACCCACCCCTCGGGGGAGAGGGGAAGGAGGGGGGGGGGGTAGGGTTGTCTTTAGTCCAGGCTTTCGTACATCACTGCCCTTTACACCCCCCCCCCCCCCCCTCCCCAGTCTCATTCATCTATTGAATAAAGTAGGGCCCACTTGGCCCAAGCCCTGACATACAGGGAAATATTAAGGATTTTCACAAAGGGAAGGCCATCTATACCCAGGTAGCAAGCCAACGTCGGACCAACGTTGGAAACTTGCAAACTCGTTGGAACTCGTTGGACGTTGGACAATCTCGTTGGACCAACGTTGGATCAACATCGCTAACTCACATTAATATTGACGTTGGACAGACTTGTTGGACCAACGTTGGATCAACATCGGTAACTCACAGTGAAATGGACGTTGGACAATCTCGTTGGACCAACGTTGGATCAACATCGGTAACTCACATTAAAATGGACGTTGGACAATCTTGTTGGACCAACGTTGGATCAACATCGGTAACTCACAGTAAAATGGACGTTGGACAATCTCGTTGGACCAACGTTGGATCAACATCGGTAACTCACAGTAAAGCGGACGTTGGACAATCTCGTTGGACCAACGTTGGATCACCATCGGTAACTCACAGTAAAATGGACGTTGGACAATCTCGTTGGACCAACGTTGGAGCAACATCGGTAACTCACAGTAAAGCGGACGTTGGACAATCTCGTTGGACCAACGTTGGATCAACATCGGTAACTCGCATTAAAATGGCCGTTGGACAATCTCGTTGGATCAACATCGGTAAATCGCAGTAAAATTGACGTTAGACAGACTTGTTGGACCAACGTTGGATCAACATCGGTAAATCGCAGTAAAATTGACGTTGGACAATCTTGTTGGATCAACATAGGAAACTCGCAGCTCGAAAGCCGTTGGACAATCTCGTTGGACCAACGTTGGATCAACATCGGTAAATCACAGTAAAATTGACGTTAGAAAGACTTGTTGGACCAACGTTGGATCAACATCGGTAATTCGCAGTGAAATGGACGTTGGACAATCTCGTTGGACCAACGTTGGATCAACATCGGTAAATCACAGTAAAAATGACGTTATACAGACTTGTTTGACCAACGTTGGATCAACATCGGAAACTCGCAGTGAAATGGACGTTGGACAATCTCGTTGGACCAACGTTAGATCAACGTTGGATATCCGCATAAAAATATCACAATCGTTGTTCGAATCAGGTTGGATGCATTAGTCTAATGTTGGAAAGTTTCCAACTCGTTGGACAGCGTTGGAAGCTGGATAAGAACAGATCACTCCTTCATTGTTGGAATCTGGTTAGATACCAACGTTGGTCCAATGTTGGAAACACGTAGCTCGATCAAAGCCGTTGGACAAACATGTTGGACCAACGTCTGATCAACGGTGGACATCCGCATACAAATATCACAATCTAATGTTAGAATCAGGTTGGATGCCAACGTTAGTCCAACGCTAGAAACTCACTGCAGCTCGACAGACGTTGGACAAACTCGTTGGAATAACGTTGGATCAACATCTGTTGCGCATCGGTTACTCATAGCCGGCCGATTTGTACAAGTTAGCGTGCCATAGACACAAGAGGGCTTGATATTATCTACATGTAGCAACATCACGGCAGTTCTTTTGTGTTTATTGTTATTTTTGTTGAAGAACTCGTGTGAGTGAACTCGGGAGAGTCTACGGATATGGATGGTGATGGAGTATACCAGTCCATTTATAGTTTCCTGCAAGGTAATAATTGCCGGTGGTGTATGCTGTAGTATATTTTGTGTGCTTCCCCGGTATTCGGTGTGTTATGATCAGCTGAGATTACCACGCCTAGAGTAGCTGGCGTGCGTGAGCTTGTCGAGTCGCTCGTTGACGGTAGATTTTTGTGTACGTGCGGGTGCACTCTATATAGTAATACATACTGCTATCGTTCTTTGACAATTTGCTGTCAATTCAATGAGATTAAATTAAATCCCTATTTTTAGTTTGAATTGATACTCATCAAAAAAATGATCTATATTTAAGATATGCATGCATTTGATTAGTGGTAAATGTATAACACAAACAACAGTGAATCTATTCTAGCAAAATTGTCATGGGAGCTGAGTGAAATATGCAGAATCACAGTAGGACAAGTATGAAGTAAACACCACATAAGCTACAGCTATAGTCATTAGTGCATTGTTTGAATTATGTTGTATACATACTTCATTGATGGAATGAGGTACTATTCCAATCTTGATCCACTATTAAACACTCATCATTGTAAAGGTATTGGACATTAAGCTTCCATGGATTAACGTTCTATATCATAGCTTAGGTGAAACGTTAATCCAACGAGAATCCAACATTTCACATCTGTTGTTCACTAGCTTTGATGTTAGAAAAGTCAATTATTTTACTTGTAGCACAGGTGGTTAAAACCCCCTTGCATAATAAAAGGATTTAAAATTAGCTGCTGGAATCAGGATGTATGCCAACGTTGGATCAACGTTGGTTCAACGTTGGATCAACGTTGGTTCAACGTTGGATCAACGTTGGTTATTATTCATGAATATGCATGATCGGTTATCATTGACTGCAAAAAGCATTAATTATCGTGTTATTTGATTTTTCAGAATGAATCCAATGTTATTAATTACTCATTATTTGAAATATATGTAAGTTCTTTATCTACAAAAACATACTAAAGGTTTGTTTCCATGATGTATTAATGTAAATTCTTAAAACTTTATCCAAACATTCAACTTTATCCAAATACCAACCATCAAACAAATATTAACACAGAAGCTAGGTTATATAAAGCTGAGTGGATGAAGATATGTACATGTAGTGAGTGTAGGAATAGGAATAGGACTATATGGATAGGAATAGGAATAGGAATAGGAATAGTCTTAGGTATAGGTATAGCAATCATAGGATAGGATGCTCGATCTAGATATCACCGATAGACGTGCCATATGAATATTAATTTAATTGTTTTAGTATGGCGAGACGTTGGTCCAACGTTGGTCCAGCGTTGGACCAACGTTGGTCCAACGTTGGAGAAATGTTGGTGAATTACGCTGGACCAACGTTGGATGCTTGTTGGAGACATGTTAGAGACATGTTGGATGCTTGTTGGAGACATGTTGGATGCTTGTTGGAGACATGTTGGATGCTTGATGGAAATATGGTGGATGTTTGTTGGACACATGTTGCTTTGACGTTGGATCAACGTTTGCGTACGCCCAAATGACGCTGGTCCAACGTTGGCGAAACCAAAATACCAACCTTGGATCAACGTTGGAAAAGCGTTGGTCCAACGTTGACAAATAACAATATTCCAACGATGGACCAACGTTGATCCAACGTTGGTATTTTGTTTTCGCCAACGTCGGAGCAGCGTTGTTTGGGCGTACGCAAGCAACGTTGGTCCAACGTTGCCGGACAACGTTGGACCAACGTTGCCGAAAAAATTGGACAACGTTGGTCCAACGATGGACCAACGTTGGCTTGCTACCTGGGTAGCAAGGGGGTGTGATCTGGCCCCTATCTATTTGTGTTAAACTAGTCAGACATTCACATGCACTTTTAGTCGTACATAATAAATATTAGGCAAGCAATAAGCACTCGTTGAACAAGCAAAACAGATGAAAACAGACTAATTACTTACTTGTTGACGATGGAACTATGTGTAGCTTTGTCTGTAGCCATTGTACCTTCATGATCCTCAGACTCCATTGCCGTTAGACTTCCACTACGAGTGTGACGTACCACTTCTACCAAAACAATAGACATTGTAAAGTAATGTAAATATTAAATGACCTTTTCCATTTCATCATTCATGTTCGATGTTTTCATTATGTTTACCTGATCATAATTACTGACTAATGTCATTCAATACAATTAGGGGCACAAATACTAACACCCAACCCCTTTAGTCCAGGCTTGAGTACATGCCGTTTGCACCCCCCCCCCCCCCCCCCCCCCTCCCCAGTATCATTCATCTATTGAATGCAGGGCCAACTTGGCCCAAGCCATGATCCAGGATTTTCAAAATGGGGAGCCGCAGCAGCTGGCCGGGGGTCCCCGGGGGTTAATTGATCTGGCCCCTTTCCATTTGTGTCAAAATGCAACTAGATATTTACAATAACACATGTATTCACTTTTTTGTCATTGAATATTAATCACATAACAGGCAATAAGCACTGGGGTTGAATTGAACAAGAAAAGAGTGAAAACATAGTCAAATTCTCAAGCTAGGCTAGCCTAGCTAAATGGTTGAATGAATGACCATTACCAGTCTTTGTAAGTTGTGGGGCATAGCCCCCAGACCCAGGGGCGTAACAGTGGTCACTTGTCAGAGGGGGCAATTTTCCCGTTTTGAGGCAGATTTTCCCGGTGGGAGGTGGTTTTGAGGCAGATTTTCCCTGTTGACGGTGAAAATTTCCCTGTCAGCAGGCAAAAAGGGGCTGATTTAGCATGATTTTCAAGTTTGTTTGCAACTTGCATGCTCCCCCCCCCCCTGTTATGCCACTGCCCAGACCCAAAGTATGTCAGAATTAGGGTAGCTTAGCTGAAAAAGTAACATTGTGAAACCCATTGGAACTTGTTCTTTATATTCAAAGGGAAGAACAATTACTATTGCCAGACTTTTAAATAGTGGGGCATAGCCACCAGATGCCCTCATAGACCTGACTAGCCTGGCTGAAAAAGTTACTTCGAGAAACCTACTGGAACTTGTTCTTATGTTCACAGGTTGAATGAACGACTAGTTCCATACGTTTGTTTTATGGTGGGGGCTCCGCTATATAGACAGCGCGAAAGAACCCACCCCCCCTCCTCCCAACGCCATCAGTAATGCTACGTTATGTAACCTTTCACCGCAATGTTCAGTGATTAAGTGGAACATGGTTTGATACTTGATAGTGGTACAAATATTATTTTAAGTTAACAAAATACATAAAAATAGAAATGTAATGAGGCAATTTTGGCCGTCACAAAATAACATGATTTGAGCAATAATTCCACCAGTAACCCCCCCACACACACACACACTCCCAGTCAGATCATAGCCCAAATAACCCTGCCTGGTTTAAGGGTTAACATTATAGGGCATAGGCCGTAGTGACTTAACAGTTAACATTGTAGCCTACATGATCAATATATTTCACCTTTGTCTTGTCTTTACTTAGTTTACTTAATATAGCTAGTCATTAAAAATGTATGAGACACCCATTTCCATTTGGCTTCCCATTGTTCATAAATACTTAAAAGTCATGCATAACTTATTTTACAAACATCTTTATGAAACAACCCCAGGGCCAGGCCGAGGCCACCACCGGTCTTACTCTCACTCTGTACTGTTTTAATATTCTCTATACTACTCAATTTCAAGTACTTGTCTGACTTAGTACTCGACTCATTGGTCTCAGGAAGCTCGGCTAGATCGACAAATCTAATCAATATCATTGCCTCAACATTGTATTTTGAACGGTGCATAATGACGTTGAGGCAATGATACTTACTACTTAGTGATAGATTTGTCGATCTAGACTAGGGCCTAGCCTAGGCCAGAACTGTAGCTATAATATAGACCAAAAAAAAAAATTCATGCGAAAATACATGGCCCAAAGCCTGGCAGGACTTCGTAATCAAGGCTATTATGGCTCAAAACCACTAATTATGCACCATTGTTGAAAAAGTGTGTCTCCAGTGATCCTGCTCTTCTAGAGAAGAGATTTAATTTTACACCAGTAAAATTGTACTTTTATTTGATAGTGAGGGTCCTTCTCGTAAAAGTTACCTTAAATTCAAAGCGATTGAAAGTAAAATAAACAAATGCCAGGGGATGGAATATGGCTGAGGTACCAAAAACCCCATGTCCCCAAGACAAAATCGTTCAGTTTTTCCAGTTTTGTAGAAATATAAGAGTACAAAGGAGCAAAACAAGTGCGGTTTCACGACAGCAGCACAGTAATCTATGAAACATAATAAAAGTTTTAATGATCCCACTTCATTTGAAATTTTGATGGCCATTGGAAATGTGTCGCCAAATCTAGTGAAACATACGTTACCGTCATCTTACTAAATAAAGAGATATGCTTAGATGCTGACATCTGTACAGTTATCTTATTTTTCTAATGATGAGAACATGGCATACAAGTAAAAACATGTTTAAAAGTCAAGACACAAACGAAATGTGACTGGGAATATAAGAAAGAGACGGGATAAAAAGGTAGAGTTAAGAGGTGTAACATACGTTACCACAAATTTTAAATATAGGTAACCACTATGATGTAAATGATTATACTGGAGTTCAGGCCAATGAAGTAGATTGATATTGCGCAGAAATGAAAATTAAGTTCAGCTAAATGTTGCTTATTCAACCAATTGAAGGTCACGAAAAACTTATGAGATGTAACATACGTTACCATGCGTAAAAGAATGTGTGTAGGATATACTTAATAACTATCTAAATTGGTCGCAAACTTGTTTACGCCATCTATATGTGGTTCAGGGTGAGCTTAGCAATCATTTTCAAGGCCAAAATTGTATTCAAACAACACTAATGTAACATACGTTACCATTTTGAAACATACGTTACGGCCAAATCACATATCTTTGGAAATCGTTAACGGACGCCTGACTAGATGCGATGTTCACAAATATGTTTTAATGGTTTTATTAACACCTTGTTGTTTATTTTCATGATTGTAACCTTCAGTTACCAACTTTGAAACTAACTATATGTGAAATGTTAGTGGTAACGTATGTTACACCTTTTTATCAAAATGAAGCACACAATTCTTGCACAGTAACATTACGTGCTAATTTTCTCGGAGTATATACTACCAAGTATGCACTTTAGATTGGCATTAAAATCAAACGTTTGGCAAGAACTTTATTTTTGACATTTTCTGACTATTCAGTTGTACATAATTAGTGGTTTTGAGCCTTATATGCACTAAATATCTGCCTTATCATTATTGACGGCAGCCAGTGAATTCCAGAGTGCAGTGGCAGTGCTAGCTTGCATGCTATTATGGCCGGCCTAGGCCCTAGGTAGGCCGGCTATGCAGTGGCAATCTTTGCACATGGCTCATGCAGCCATAGCCGTGTCGAGCCTTGGGCTTGGGCATATGGCATGTCCTCGTAACAGCTAGAAAAGAATAATGATATACCAAACTATACTCACATTCTCACTTTGTATCATCGTCATCGAAAATATCCGGCGCCTAGTCTGCAATTTACTCGATCGCCGCGTCGTCAAACTGTGCCTCGGCCTCGCTCTCGAATCTCGTCGATATCACATACATAACATTTTGTGAGCGCTGCGACAAATCCTTAAACACGCAATCCCCACAGGAATTCCATCGAACAAAAAGGAAAAGTGCATGTGTCGTCGAGAATATTCTGGATGACGTCATTACTAGTCTTAGTAACAAGCGCTTTCACTTTTACAAATAATGATTAAACACTCGCGTCACGTTTTGGTAGACGTGACGATTCGAGTTTTACCGGCATGGAAAAACGACAAATTGTTGGGTCACTTTACCGTGACTGTTCGTAGATTTGGGTGACCTGTTTCACAAAAGGTACAGAACCGTGAACGTGACGTGAACGTGACGTGAACGTGACTGTTCGTACCAAGCCCGAGCACCGCATGTTACGTTTCATAATGTCAGCGTTTTTAGGTATAGTTGAGTTTTGGTAAAGAGAGTACAGTTTTGGTCAAACTGAATTTTAGTAACTAAAACCTGCACAATTACATTACAAACTAATAGTTTTAACCCCACCATGCTCGAAATGAATGAAAAATTACCAATGACAAAGTAAAAAGCCTGTTATTATTTAAAAAGAGCAATCATTTAGAGCTCACTAAAAACTCTTTGGTTTCAACCATTTAAAAAAAAAAAAAATTGTGCATGTGATGTTTTTTTTACATAGTGATAAGATTAGAGAGATAATCAACAACTATATAAAAAGCTCTTGTGTAAATTTGTGAAAAGAGGAAGTATTCAAAAAAAAATTACCGGCTGGTTCAAAATTATTGAATAATTGTGGGGCCCCACAAATATTACACATGGTTACGTTTATGGATATTTCAGCCATTTCTGAACCGATTTTGATCAAATAAAGTTTATTCTGTCATTAAAACTGTAAGTTCTTTCAAATTTGACACTCAGTTTGTCATTATCTCACAACAAAATTATCTTGTGCAGCGCCCTCTATACCAAAACTCAATTATCCCTTTAAATAACTGTTTTCTGTTCATAAATCTCCTTTTATTCCAATGTAATAATATTAGCGGCCTGCCAGGAACTTGCATATACATTTCTGTCTGGTAAGATTCAACGCCGTGCCTCTCGAACTGCACTTCGGCAACACATACAAGAAGGTTCGAGCATAGACTAAACGTTATTATATTGGTAAAAATTGTAAATAAGAAGAAGGTGTTGATGATTTAGTTATTTTGTTAAAGCATTGTTTGGGCTAATTTTTTGTGACGTGGTTGGAGGTGTTGTCAAGGTGAATGATAGGCACATTGGCACGGTAAAGTTCGTCCACCTCCGGGCGCGAAGCCGGCATTGTTCAGCTATTGATACTTTCCCGCGCTTTTGCGATGAACTTATGTTGGATTTGCTCTCGGGGGTGAACGTGGACCACTTGTCCGCGTGGCGAACCATATTACGACAACACCTTCAACATGTTTAACACTTGTGTTAAAGCAATATAACAGTATTGGAAAATTGAGAAAATATGGTAAAACATGCCCTTTTATATTCTGCCATAACTTTTTAAACGTAGGGATACACTCAAATATTATTTCATAATTATTCAAAAAGTACACGAGTCGTAGATACGATTTAATACAAAACTTTGGGAAATTAGGTTTTCTGACATCATCATATTACGCATTGAAAAGTCAATATCGTCATATCGCAATTTCAGTACGTATCACCTTACAGGGGACGCGGAAAGGTTTTTTAAAGTGGAGGGGGGGGGGGGGGGGGCTGACCACAACCGGGTCACATAATAATTGTTATTTTATCCTTATGTATTTTTTTGTTTTAAGCCAAAAAATTGGGGGGGGGGGGGGGGCTACTAACAGCCCCCCAGTCCGCCTGGTTCCGCGGCCCCTGCCTTGATTCGTCAAAGTGACGAATTCAAAATCTAGTTTATTATTTATTTATTTATTCTTCCCATCAATTTTGTTCATCGCATATCTCAAGATCAGATGAATCATTGTCGTGAATATTCACATGATTATAAACCCCTCAAAAAAAGTTCGGAAACTCAACTTTGATCGATTGTAGAACTTGTATTGTCAAATTGTAATAGCTCCTTTTAGTGTCATTGCAATGCATGATAATTTCCCTTTAAAATGGTACATTATTTGTCATTCATTTCAAATCAAGGAATACGCAGAGCGTTTCAGAATGGAGGACGGTCAGAAGTCAAATGTCGCAAAACGGGCCGAAAGTATTCAGTTGGGAAATTTGACTCTTGTGCCGTATTTTTTAATGTTCAGGTTGTATCGAAGATTGTAGAGTGTTCAAATGAATTAAAAGCCTATGTGTCTATCTTTTCAATACGGTTATGTCCGTAACAAGTTTATTAACAGGTTAAGTATGGTACAGCTGAATATGGGGAGGGCCGAAAGGGAATTTCTTTTTGTGAAATTGAAGGCGTTTGTTGCACCACAAATTGTCGTACCTGCACAAATTGTCGTAGGCGACAATTTCTGCAAAATCTCACGCCACAAATTGTCGCCTCCTGCACAAATTGTCGTTTGTGACAATTTGTGTTGCTCTCGCAGTCCCCATACCCGGCGACAATTTGTGAAATCACGTAAAACCTCACACCACAAATTGTCGCATATTGCACAAATTGTCGTCAGTCGCTGTCTTCAAGCTACAAAGATGATGATGATGATAATAATAATAATCAGTGTTGGTGGACTCGAGGCCGGCCTCGGCGTCGACACCAGTGGAAGATTTTTACGAAGCAGAGACCGAGATCCGTCAACAAATCTCGAGGCCGACACCGAGACTATTTGGTTTTGGGGGCCGAGACCATTAAAGAACACTACAAATTGGCCTCGAGACAACTTAAAAAAAAAAAAAAAAAGCCATGTGTGAGCATGTGTTAATATTCGTTTTTATGTGATTTTCGGTTGTATTTCTGCTTTTCCTTCAGTTTCTAGCTAGGTACCTTTCATGGGTGTTTGTGAGCTGGGGGGGGGGGGGGCAATGATTTGTCCCCTTTTTTGTATTTCTTGTCTTTTTGGTATTTTCGTTTGTGAATACATGGTTTATTTATTCGTGCTGTCTTTGTAATAATTAAAATGGTTATGTTTTTTTATTCGATGTCAAAAGAAATTGGTATTCAATCAGGCTTGTGGAGGGGGGGGGGGAGGGGGGGGGGAGGGGGGGGGGGGGGGGTCGACCTTTCGCGTGATAATTCCGCAACGCACGCAGGTATCGCCGCGTTACTTCATGGTTTTTTTGTTTGTATTGAAGTCTTTTGAGACCAAATTTGCGACGACCGGGTATACTATTCCGAAGTCACGCAGTTACCGTTTGTAAGTGAGCGTCGGCCCCAAAATCACTAAATTGTGTGTTTGGTGTACAAATTCTAGATGGAAATGGTAAATAATTTTTTCCATTGAAAAAAAAAACATAAGTCTAAAAAACAAATAATAGGTAATTCCAAAAAACAAAGAAATAGCCTACATGAAGAATTGGCTAACCCATTCACGTGATTGCCATATTAGTTTCATGGCAAAAAGCACTGTTAACGTTTGTTAATGGCGCGCGCTACATAAGAGATTGTATTATGGCGTCACAATGAGAACCAAATGTATGTTGTTTTTGACTGATTTCAGTTTCAATGCATATGATGCATGAATGATAAAACAGTTGTTAACTTTGCTGTCGGGAAAATCATGGAATGTTCCCCTCGGGATTGAACATGCTATTTCGTGAAGAAAATAAGTCCCTCTACTACGTCTCTTCCCAAAATAGATTTTAAAGTGTAACATTCCGTGCTTGTCAATTATGCTGCGGTTCAAAAAAAACAAAAAACCTACGTAGTACCAGTTCATTTTGTAAGTATTATTATAATTTAAATTGATACCAAATAAATCTCAAGTGTTGGGTATATTTATGTTAAAGGGTTAAATTTCCATTGCGCGACAACGGACATTTCTAGTTTTGGTATGTTTTGCACTGAGTTTCGTTTAAGGCTTGGTCACATATCACCGGATATGGTAAACGTATGCCCAACTAATATAAAACTATCTAGTGAAAGGCGTCTCCATTGCTTCATACACAAAACGTTCCGTCTGATAGAATAACGTACATCACCTGACAAAGAAGGGACAAGAAACGCATGCAAACGGATTGAAGACTATTCTCTCCATCGGGCATACGCTTGCGCTATCCAATGATATGTGACCGGGCCAAGAGAAAAGCACACTGACAATTTCTTCATGCAATTAACACAAGTTTTATTTTTAACGCAAACAAGTGGCGTTATACCAGAGCAAACTAATCCACACACACACCCCACACACGCATAAACACACACACACACACCCTACATTCACACATACACACATACACCCATCCTTAATCCTTCACATACCACGTGTGCACACGCACGCACACACACATACACAAATACACACACTCACACACTATACACAAACCTCACATGACCTATAATGTTGGTGCGTTGGTATATATCCGTATGTCAAGAATGATCATTTTAATCCAAAATGTATGTCATCATGGCTTTGAACAGGACCGTAGGTGTGGCGACAATTTGTGGTGCCAGCTACCAGCACAAATTGTCGCCGTCGCCTCCACAAATTGTCGAAAACGACAATTTGAGCAGAAAGCGACAATTTGTGGTGTCAACATTTTGCACAAATTGTCGCCTACGACAATTTGTGCAGGTACAACAATTTGTGGTGCAACAGGCGTTGCATCGAAAAACGACTATTGGAGGGATGTTTTAGGGTTGTAAATTGCATAATCATCAGTAAATTTAGTATCATGTGAAAGCGTGTTTTTTTTTCTTTCAAATCATGTCTCATCTGTAATAATTATGCTATTGGGGTGTGTGCAGTAAAACCGGATATGGGGGTCTATAAATGCTATGAATTTATGACCATAGCTTCTTGTTTCAAGATTCCGGTAAGATATTGTTGTATTGAGCATAACTCTATCATCATTACTATGAATGGGACATTATTTCATTGACAAATTAACACGCTTTAACATAATGTTGAATTTCATAATGATTATGTAAAGTAAAGTACAATGTACTAAGATATCCCCACAAAAGTCGTTTTTGGATGCAACGCCTTCAATTTCACACAATCAAATGCATTTTGCTTACATTTTGCTGTCGATCCTCCCAAATATTCACCTTAATTTTACATACCCGGCTTTCATAATTATTCCAAGTGAGGTGTCATTGGAAAGATAATTAAACAGGCTTTTTTCTGATACCATATTCAACAGTATATCTTCATTGACAAGATATTCATCGTCGAAAGAATTTGAAATTGAGAAAGACCGTGATATGGTTGTCAGACCTTCCAACTGAAGTTTGTTGGCGCATTTTGCGACATTTCACTGCTGACTTTCCCCCATTCTCAAGTATACTACACATACCTCGTGCTCGTGATGCTTACGAATTAGGTATAATTTTAAAGAGGTATACACACCCTTTCAAGTGATACCAAATATAATCATTATGATTTCTTAATAAAATAGATATAATCGATCAAACTTGAGTTTCCGAACTTTTTTTGAGGGGTTTAGATCATGATCTAACTTAGATCTGCAAACTTTTCGCATCAATATTAGTCAGGTGAATCGTCATCTTTTAAGCTCCTTTGGACTGCCAACTCTTACACATTGTGAGACTCACGCATTTCACCACTTTGTCACGCTCTCACGCTCTCACGCTGATCTTTGAAGATATCACGCCCAGGCCTAAGACTGAGAATAATTACAAATTATACAGGTTTTAAATGTGTTTGTATTCATTTATAAGGAGTATTGTTTCAACATCTGTCTAGGATTCGTGGATTACAACAAAGCATTCAATAATTTAGACCACCAATCACTGTTAGATGCTTTGGAGATACAGTTAAACGATAAGAAATACAGCCGCCTCATCAAAGCTTTCTACACAGATCCTGGCAACAACATTCATCTGGAGAATACTATACGACCAATGATTTCAAATATTTCTCCGAAACTCTTCACAGCAGCCATTGAAGCATGGCTTGGCAATCAAAATGAATTACAATAAATAGGGAATATCTGAATCATTCTAAGGTTCGCAGATGACATTATGCTTGTTAATTATAATCCTCAGGAACTACACAAAATGATTCATGAGTTGAATGTAGAGAGCAAAAAGGCACTACTTAAACTGATCATCAAAAATAACAAAGTAATGATGAGCAACCAGCTACAAGACCATACAATTACAGTTAATGGCATGACAATTAAAACATTGTACCTCGGACACAAAATCACTCTTGAAAATAAAAAGGTATTACATATATCAATTAACATTACAATCGACACCAACAGGGTTGCCAACTCTCACGCATTGAGCGTGTGACACACGCATTTCACCCCTCTCTCACGCTCTCACGCTAATCTCTTAATATCTCTCGCCTTAGAAGCATATAAAAAATAAAAAATAAAAAAAACATATAAATACGTATATCTTAACGTTCAGGCGTTCCGTATGTCGTGCAAATGATAATACTCGCTTTTTTTTCCCGGCAAAATCCGCCTAACCGGCCGTGTACGTACACGGCCCGGTACACCGGCCGAATTTGCGTTGCACCCTAGCTAGATAAACATGTCGCCCGGCGGGATCGGGGCGCGCCAGCCTCCCGTCTCCATAGCGTGTCGAAACCATTTATGGCATGCATGTTACCTGTATGTTGGTAAGCAGAACATAGTGATTGAGTGTTTTCATTGAGCAGCCAGCAGAAGTACAATAAACATTCATGATCAAGACATGTTACCTGTATGTTGGTAAGCAGAACATAGTGACTTAGGGTGTTTAATGACTGTATATGAAATGTTATTTTACCTCATTAGGTATGCATCAGATTGCACGATTTCAAGTTCAAAATTGCAAAAGCTCCCTACCCCTCCACACCCTACCCCCGCTCGGTCGCTTCGCTCCCTCGCTAGCGTCCCGCGCGTGCTCGGTCGCTCCGCTCCCTCGCAGTGTCTCACTCTCACACTCTCACCTCTGCTTCAAAGTTGGCAACCCTGCACCAAGAATATTAAAATCAGCCAACTCAGTCAATTTCTATATCAAAAAGGAGCTTTTGGCGACCATCTTGAATAAATGGCTGCCATCTCGGATTTTTGCCATCATATGGGTCCGTATATATCACCATCGTTTTTAGCATATCATGAAACATATAAATCAACACCAAGATTATCAAAACCGACCAACTCAGTCAATTTTTATATCAAAAAGTAGCTTTTTTGGGCCATCTGGGAAAACTGGCGGCCATCTTGGATTTTGGCCATCATATGGGTCCGTATGTATCACCGTCGTTTTCAGCATATCAATAGGCTATTTTCGCTTGTGTGGACGAGGACGCATTTCCCGTCCTCTAACGATGCGAATAGACCGTTTCTGTAATTATACAGGGTGGCCCAGAAATAACGGAACGGGGTATTTGCCATTATGAAGAAACGTTCAGAATAGGTTCACTGGATAGATAATCTTTCAAAAAGAAATTTGATACCAAGAACAGTAATTTCGGTCGAGTATTTTTTTTATTTAGGGAGTATTAAGTGACTCAAATTTTTGTCAATTTTTAGAAAGTCGGTGCCTGATAAATAGCCATACATGCCCGCCATAGCACCAAGTAGCGATCAATACGAATTATTTTGTCCATGTGAATTCAGCTTTAAAACCGATGTCGACTATGCGAAGGGGCATGAATACACATGGACAAAAGTGTTCACATTGATCATTCCTTGATGCTATGACGGGCATGAATTGTTATTTATCAGGCGAAATTGACAAAAAGTTGACCCTGACATGGTGTCACTTAAGACGACCATAACAAAACTACTTGACCAAAATTACTGTTGTTGATATCATTTTTTTTGTTTAAGATTATCTGTCCAGTGAACCTAGTCTGTATATTTCTTTATAATGGAAAGTACCCCGTTCCGTTATTTCTGGGCCACCCTGTATAAGCAAATAATATTCGTATGACGTAATACTCCCCTTTGGCAAGCTCAACAATAGTAACTAGGTCCGGCAAGCTCCGGCAAACTTAGCACAATTCATCCAAAGAGACACTCTGTATCTATGCAAATTTAGCTTAATTTCTATAATTTATGCAAATTTATTCATGGAAATGGGATATTCCATGAAACTGGTGTCTTTATTGACATATTTGAAAGGGAACATATTCCTTGGATCAAAAGAAGAAAATTAATTCAAAGAGACACTCTGTATCTATGCAAATTAGGCCTAATTTCCAGCATGTATGCAAATGTATTCATGGGAATGGGATATCTATAAAAATGGTATATTTATTGACATATTTGAGATATCATATTCAAGTATGGAAATTAGGCCTAATTTGCATAGATACATAGAGTGTCTCTTTGGACGAATGTTCTTCTTTTGATCCAAGGAGTATGTATGCCAAGTAAAACAATAGTACCCCAAAATGCAGTCACGGACCCTTAAAGGGGACCACCAGGCAAAGGAAAACACATTATTATATGTTTTGGTACCGTTTTGTGATATCAAATAGATATCCAACATTTTGCAAAGGGTTGTGTAATTCATAAACAAAGCAATTAATTTCCACCACTTACGGAACCACGGCTATCTCGTGGTTCCACACGGGCCAGGCATTTGCGAGTGCGCCAATGCAGTTCACGCGTACGTCAATAGAATCCCGGATAATTCGTTCGCTCTGCACAGAGCGCCACTGGATCTACTCGCATACTAGTCTGCGCATTCAGACCGCATGACCGCATGGCTGAGAATGGTGATGCGTTTTCCATTTTTTTTTCTTTTTCTGAAAACATATTTGTGTGAACTTATTGAAGAAATGGAATACTAAAGATGTTACCTTTCTATAAAAAGATTATTATTTTTGGGTGGTGGTACCCTTTAACCTCCCTACTATTCGTCGTCCTCAGTGACGACGTGGCTTGCGAAAAGTCCGTAATAAACATATACAACGACACCAAGATTATTACAATCGGCCAACTCAACTTGGTATCATATACGATGCCCAGGACTCCAAGGAAGACCTCCATGAAACAACAAGCTTGTATTACCATGCATTGTGATGTAATTGCGCAAAATGTGGGACTGTGTCTTCATGACCCCTAAGGCTGATACACATTATTTAGCTGCATTAGGGTTTTTTTTCTTAAAACCCACCCTGTGGACTTCCAGTAGCTTATTGGCGGGGTAGGCCACATAGGTTGTGTTCCTAGAAGGTCCTAGAAACCATTTATGGTGGCCAACCTTTTACAGCAGCCCATGTCTGAAAAACCCCTTTTGCCCCCTGGGTATAAATCCCATGAAGAGACGGGTATTTCTGTCTAGCAGCACACATAAGTCATAGCTATATATATTTAGCGTTGTGCGGAGAGCAACCTCTTCCGCCTCGACATTTGTCGACGGCCGATTCCTCCCTCCATTTACCAGCAAATGCAAAATAACTTTCGTTTATAATGTGATCCACAATTACTTTGATAATAATTACTGACTCTGTTGTTTTGAAGACCGCAAAATGTTAAAAAAATAAATTATTTCCCGTCCGTTTTCCTTACCGATGCGTCCTAAAACAAAGCTTTCAACTGTTGAACACTACAGTGTACGAATGGGTGGTATGCTTATCTCCAGGGTATTAGCGTAATTGCGTGTAAATGGTCCAACTGATTGGACCATTTAGATGTGGCATGCATGACTAAAATAACCGATGCCCTAGACTAGTATGTGACTACAATTCGCATTAATAAGATCATTGATCAGTTCTTTTTGTTGTGCATGCCAAGTCGTGGGCATGTAATCAAAGTTTGTTTTTCACAAGGCTTAACTCAAAAGTCCAAATCATATTGTTTATTTTAATGCTGTCATCTCTTTTTTTCCTGATTCATCCACAATGATCAAGTTTACTTAGTTTAGTTAATAATATTGATACTAATACTATCTACGGTAAATTTCATCTTGTATCCTGTGCAATTTAGCAAAATGCTCTTTTCTATCTGTTCTATATTTGCAGCTTTGATCTATGTATGATCTATTCCACATCTACCTGATCTATTCTAGTATCAGCTCATCCAACAAGAGTTGCCAAGCTGCTGCAGCGCAAATGTCTGCCAAGTGATGGGTAAGCAGGCTGGGCTGCTTCTTTGCTTCTACGTTGGTTTCCTTTCATTCCTTTGAAAACGCTTACATTGCCTTTAAATGTGACCCTACACCACAAAACGACCGTTATGTCGCGGAGATAGTTTCTCTGTTATTAGCTGAAATAGCCAAATTTGGTTTAAAATATATGAGATTCAGGATTTTTGTATTTTCTTGAATGAAGGTATCTTAATCTGCCTTCTGTGAAATTTGTATTGTCAGAAATCATGTTTAAATATGTTTTTTCATCGAATAAAAATTATCAGTTATACAGCGCTTGAATGGACGCCAATCTTTGAAGTGGACAGTTTCTCCCTTGTTTTAAAACTGCTTCAGCCATTTTCCAAATCTTTGGCGCTCATTTTAAGAGGGTTTGCCTTGTCTGAATATGGCAAATTATATACCATTTTAAAGGTAATGAGTTCTACTGTAATGTCATGTGAAAATCAGAATAATCTTTTCCCCCGACTTATTGGTCGTTGTGGTGTAAGGTCACAAATAGTTTAAGTAAGGGTTTATTACATGTACCGTATGTTGAACTTTTAATCAGTGCTTGAAATCTTGGATAATGAATTGTACTCTTTTCCATTTCAGAATGAATCATTGAATGAAATGAAAATGACATGAAGCTTAAAAAGAGGGTATTGAAAGATGTTACCACAAATCTAGTGGTCAATTGACTGATTTTCCGGGTCAATCAACCATAACAACAGCTTTATATCTCAGTTGGTAGAGCACCGGTCTGACAATCCATAAGTTTTGGGTTCTCACCTCGTGGAAGTAACATTTTCTTTGCTCATTTTCATTCAATTATTTTCTCTACTAGATCATTGCATTCAGCCTTGATGCTAACAAGGCACAATGGAACCGAACTGGCATCATTATGCAAGCTTCCATGCAAGCTTTATTTGCCTTTTGGGGCTAGTAAAATCATGAATGTTCACATTTTACTTGCCCGAACAGAAAATTTACTTGTCCCCATGAAAAAATTAACATGAGAAACACGCTATGTAGCTTGATTCGCTTTTCAAATTTCCACTTGTCTCTATCTAGAGGAGATTGTGGTATACTGTATGGAATTACATATTACCTGTACCTCACACAGCTGAAAAGAAATGTTAGTTGCCCAAAATAAGAACATTATCAAATTTGACTTGACCGACATTATTCTTTCCTCCTAGATGTGATCAGATCATTGCCTTCAGTTGGGAAACTGACCAGAAATGTATTATATGAATAAAATGGGCAAGGAGAGTGCAGGGGTTAATTCTTCGCTCAATTATACTTTTTTTCTTATTAACCTTAAAAATGGAAAATTTATGCATTTGCTTTTTACAATCTTTTGCACTGTGGGTACCTATATTATACTGTTGTTATTTTTCTTGTATTTTGCTTTTGTATGTCAGCACTTAGAAACATTTGTGTATTAAAGGGACTTAGTAACATTGTCCAAATCTTCAAAATAAATTTTTCATTCTAGCGGTTCCCTCATACCTTGTTGTATTCGTATTAACAATAATATCATGAAACAGGTTTCGGTTTTTCAAATTTCCCTTTCGTTACAAAGATAACACACGTGTACGATTGAAGTA
The DNA here is from genome assembly GCA_037951105.1 of Echinarachnius parma. Taxonomy (NCBI): domain Eukaryota; kingdom Metazoa; phylum Echinodermata; class Echinoidea; order Clypeasteroida; family Echinarachniidae; genus Echinarachnius; species Echinarachnius parma. The sequence goes on along the minus strand of JBAMJV010003897.1, from coordinate 27,282 downwards.
TTCAGATAAGAAAAACTCCTGGCGAGTTTTTCTTCTGTGTACAAAGTGAGTGCAGTGAGTTATTGAATATCACTTTGCATTTTCGCTCATTACTTGGCCATGCAATGTCCATTTGATTTGAAATTTTCACACAATACCCTACATGGACATATGAGATAACAATAATATACATTGCATCAACCATTCATCACTTTTTGCACATGTCAACAAAGTTACTAGATCCCTTTAAGCATTTATTTTCTCTATTAGATCATTGTGTTCAGTCTTGATGCTAACGGGACGGTGGGACCCAACTGGCATCACTATGACTGGGACCACATCACAACCATCATCTACTTTGGCGCTAGAAGCCGCCCTGTCGATCCGCAGCTCCTCTGCTATGCGCACTCTAAAGGAGTGCGTGTTGCCGAAGCAGGTGAGACATTACCATATTGCTGTGTGTCGTAGGCATCGCATGCACAATGCATGGCTAGCATGCATTCGTTGACTTGCTAAGACATGCATTGTCTACATACCCTGCGCAACCAGGAACCAGGAAGTGGATGAATCGAGTTTATACCTACTCATGGATACATAAATTACCATTTTGTTATTATGTTGCAGGCATTGTTTAGATAACATGATGTGATTGTCCCATTAGCTTGTCTTCCTTCAAACATCGTGGTGATCAATTTTATCATTTTTGTTTCCATATGGACCACATTCTTATCAGTTTTATTACTACTGTCAACAATCCCATGCTGTGTTTACTTCCCTCAAGGCCCAGAGAGATTAACTGCCCTGGTTCCTGCCCTCTCTGTTCATATCTCAGTTGGCATGGCAACCAACTGATTAGACATTCCAGAGCCAGGGCTTTACCATGGTCTCCCCCTCTCCTCCTTTAGTAGATTATGCGGTTCATTCTCTCTACTCTCTGCTAATCCTCTGCTGAGACATTAGTGCCCAGGGGCTAGAGATAAGAAGTGCCAACCCTGATAAAATGTACTGGATGCAAGCTTGAGTGCTCAAAAATCACTACCGCTCCTCAGCCCTCCAGGAGCGGTATTCAGCTAGCGATAGAATTACCTAATGTGCATGTCTAGCATGCAAACAATTTATACATGCTAACACATGCATTGTCTATGTACTCTATACAACCAGGAAAGTGCTCACTCAAAAGGTAGGTGAGAGTGGCTGAAGCAGGTGAGACTGCCCCATCGATCGATCTGCAGTTCCTCTGCTATGCTCGCTCTAATGGAGTGCAGGTGGAGGAAGGTGAGACATTACCAAACTGCTGTGTGTAATAGGCAGTGCATTGACTAAGCATATCTAGTATGCAAATGGTGACATGCTAATACATGTACATACACAAAGCATATCTAGTATGCAAATGGTGACATGCTAATACATGTACATACTACATGTATGCATTGTTTATGTACTCTATTCAACCAGGAAATTGCTCACTCAAAGGGTAGGAGAGTGACTGAATCAGGAGAGACCTACCCATACAGACAGTAGCATACTGATGTGTGTCGTAGGCAATGCATTGACAATGCATAGGTAGCATGTGATTGTTGACATGCAAACACATGCATTGTCTTTGTATGCTATACAATCAGGATATCATTCTGTTTGAAGATGATTGCCAGTAAATGTAGGTTAATCAAGCAGTGCAGGACCATCTAAGACTAAGCAGAGTTAAATGGTTTAAATTGATAAATATTAAAATGTATATTCCCATTTCTTCTGTGGCTGCTTGTGAGATGCTCCGTACCAAGTGGGTGGCCAGCGAGGTAAAAAGAGCATTGCTTTCACTTGGAGAGACATTGGCCCGGATTCACAAAGCAGGTTTGTAGGAGGTTCGTACAAACCATGGTTTATCCATGGTCTACATCTATGGAGTGCTGCTCGTATGCAAGTAAAACAATTTCTAATTTCTGATGATATGACTGTTAGTGCTTGCTAACCAGCAAATTTCCCCATGTGAGAAGACAAACATTTATTTGGTGCATTTTGTTAATGTGTACCATGTGTTAACAAGTAAGGAATTTACATTCTTTCTCCATCAGTTTACAAATGGCACTCCATTAGTTAGGCGGCTAAGGGTAAGAATTGTGCACAAAATGAAAAAAGCATGACATTTTCACAGTAAATTCTTATCATCATAACGTTTAATTTTTGCCGTGGAAGTTTCTTAATTATGACCTTGAGGGGCGGGAGAGGGTCTTGAAAAAAAGGGGGTTCAAAATGAATTTTTACATCATTTCATTGGTACATATCATGACTTAGCCCTTTTATTGACATGATTATGGGATAAAAGTGAACCGCGAGAATCATAATGTCCACCATTATATTAATATATGATTATTTTGGGGGGTAAATATGAGGGGTGGGTTAGAACCCCCTCCTCACTATTCTCCTCTGTCGAAAGTTTCACTTGCGTTTCTGTGTGCATATATTCAACATAAATGTGTACTAGTATGGGGGAAGTAGATTCCCTCCCACCCTCCCCCCCCCCCCCCCCTCCCCCGGTACAGAATCAAAGCCAACAGATCTGAGGGGGGGGGGGGGGGGTAGTATTCCCCCTATGCTCCATCCACCCCCTACCCCCCCCCCCCTACTTTACCCAACCCTGCCATGACATGTACAGTCATCACACGCTAATCTATAAAAATGAGTGCACTTATAACAAAAAGTGAGAACATTTAGGGCGAAGGGGGGGGGGGGGGGAAGTTCCCCCTTTTCTCCATTGCACCCACTTCCCCCCTCCAATTACCCAACCCCTGCAATGAAATGTTCAACATCATATTACACTTTTATGTTAATATAATATGCAAACAGAAACACAAGTGAAACTTTCGACAGATGAAAAAAAGTGAGGAGGGGGTCCCACCCTACCCCCTCCCATTTACCCCCCAAAATTAACATATATTATTATAATGGTGGACATTATGATTATATGAGATATAAGAATGTTGTTTGTGTTAAAGGGATGTAATTTGGTGATGGTTTTGAGGGCGCTTTGATAAAAAGTTAATTTGTGGGGAAATTAACAATTAAGTCGAATTCTTGGAAGAGCACGTGATTTTAAAGATAAAACAAAAAGTTATTTAACCTGATCACTACGGGGACCGAGAATTCTCGGTCCCCGTTGCGCCTACTCATATACGGGAACCGAGATTTCTCGGTTCCGAGCAAGGGCTATATTAATTGCATAAACATACATGTATGCATCTTGTAAGTACAATATAATTTAGCTGAATACAAAGATTGCACCCTTGGCTACATGTATATCAAGTTTCCCCGACTCTAGTTGCGTGATTATTGTTTTATTACAATTTTATCATGGTAATACACAAGTCTAATTTCAGGATATTCGTATACAAACCCATACAAGCCAGAATCATAGTTTTCGCATAGAATTTCACTTCGCTGACCCTATACTATGCATATCGATCGCCTCTATTGTGTGAACTACTTGACCAGTGAACTCACGCTAGGTTGAATAGAAGCGAATACAATGCCATGGTCAACCAGATATCGATCGGTTCTTTTGTGCGCGCCCAGTGGGGTAACACGACCGGTCCGTAAAATAATCTCGTATAGCTATTGAAGCAGTATATATATTGCCGTGGTAAAAGGGTTAATCAAAATCTGTTGAGAAACAGCTGACATATGTGATATAATCCGGTTGGAATACATGTGAGACCCACATGTATTCGATGAGTTTACTAAAGAAGTATATAACTCCCAAACTTTTTTTCAAAAATATACTAAAGAAGTGCACTCATTTTGTATAGATTAGCGTAACGCTAATCTATACAAAATGAGTGCACTTATAACAAAAAGAGAGAACATTTAGGGCGAAAAGGGGGGGGGGGGGGAGGGGAGTTCCCCCTTTTCTCCATTACACCCACTTCCCCCCTCCAATTACCCAACCCCTGCAATGAAATGTTCAACATCATATTACACTTTTAAGTTAATATTTGCAAACAGAAACGCAAGTGAAACTTTCGACAGATGAAAAAAGGTGAGGAGGGGGTCTCACCCTACCCCCTCCCATTTACCCCACTAAAATAACCATATATTATTATAATGGTGGACATTATGATTCTCTCGGGTCACTTTTATCCCATAATCATGTCAATAAAAGCGCTAAGTCATGATATGTACCAATGAAATGATGTAAAAATTCATTTTGAACCCCCTTTTTTTCAAAACACTCTCCCGCCCCTCAAGGTCATAATTAAGAAACTTCCACGGGAAAAATTAAATTAAACGTTATGATGATAAGAATTTACTGTGACAATTTCATGCTTTTTTCATTTTGTGCACAATTGTTATGATTTCAGGCCCTTAGCTGCCTAACTACATAGATGTAGACCATGGATAAACCATGGTTTGTACAAACCGCCTTTGTGAATCCGGGCCATTAAGTTTGCTTAATTCAAATTATTGTTGTTTCCTATTGGCTGCAGCGGTTGTCAACATTTCAACACTGACCAATGAGAAGCTCCGTGATAATTGGGGGTAGCCAGTGAGGTTGAGAGCGGTCTGGAGAACACTTGGACAGGATTTAAAGACTGCATAATTTCAATTGATTTATAACTTTATAATATTCTTGCTGTTTTCTATTGGCTATTGGAGAGGATTCAAAGGGTCTGTCCGCCTTTTACAAATCGTCTGGACAGTTTCCAGTAGACGGATGATGATTAATGTAACACACAAAACAGCCATGTCATTTGGATTCTACGAATGAAAAATGAATGCGCCCCTCCAGCAAACTATATATCGGTCATTAAAGGAGTTTAACTGATTAAGCATAATATTACAACACTTATTCTTGTAAAGGTATTGTGAAGCCGACATTTGTAAAGGTACATGTATGTCATGAAAAAGGTCTCGAAAATGAAGAATATACAATTACATGTAGTCAGTTTTAGCGAGTTTTGGTTATTTTGTTTAGTATTCGCTTATGCCGTTGTTCGATCACAATCTGTGCGCGGGTCACGTAGTGGTCACGCACAGCAACGTGGTATTATTATTTTGAGGTCTATTAACTCCACGAAAAAGAGATTTCAAGCCCTAATTTTTTCAGGCATGCTGTTAAATGACATTTTCTTTCGTATATAAGACAATAACCTCGCAACTTTTGAAATTTGGCTTGCAATAGGCGGACAGTCTCTTTAAAGATTCCCTAATTGTATCCCCCAGCAGCAGTATGCTGCAGGGGGATACTTTGGATTCAGCAGCGTTCCACCACCGCCGCCGCCGCGTCATATTCTTGTGTGCGCTCTAACTGCCACATTCCTTGGCGGATTTCTTTCAAATTTTGTATGGAGGTGTATCTTGGTATAATCTAGACACCAACAATTTTTGGTGATGCTGCCCCCAGTGTTCCGTCTTTATAGGGTAAAAGACCATATTTTTGTGGATGGTTTGTGTGCGCTCTATAGGCCACATTTCTCAAGGGATTTTGTTCAAATTTTGAATGAAGGTGTATGAAGGTGTATCTTGGTATAATCTACAAGCCTATACATTTTGGTGATGCTGCCTCCAATGTTCCATCTTTTATAGGGTCAAAGGTAATATTTTGATAGATGTCTTGTGTGCACTCTAGTGTGCGGTCTAACTGCCATATTCCTTGATGGATTTCTTTCAAATTTTGTATGGAGGCGATCTTGGTATAATCTACACACCTGCAATTTCTGGTGATGCTGCCCCCAGTGTTCCGTCTTTTATAGGGTAAAAGGCCATATTTGTGTGTATGCTTAGTCTACAGGCCACATTTCTCAAGGGATTTTGTTCAAATTTTAAATGAAGGTGTATCTTGGTATAATCTACGAGCCTATATATTTTGGTGATGCTGCCTCCAGTGTTCCGTCTTTTATAGGGTCAAAGGTCATACTTTAATAAATGTCTTGTGTGCATTCTAGTGTGCGGTCTTACTGCCATCCTTGACAGATTTTTTTCAAATTTTGTATGGAGGTGTGTAACTTGGTATAATAGATCTACACACTTATAATTTTTGGTGATGCTGCCCCCAGTGTTCCGTCCTTTATAGAGTCAAAGATCATTTGTGTCTTTTGTGCGCTTTTACTGCCACATTTCCTGACAGATTTTTTTCAAATTTTGTATGGAGGTGTGTAACTTGGTATAATAGATCTACACACTTATAATTTTTGGTGATGCTGCCCCCAGTGTTCCGTCCTTTATAGAGTCAAAGATCAGTTGTGTCTTTTGTGCGCTTTTATTGCCACATTTCCTGACAGATTTCTTTCAAATTTTGTATGGAGGTGTATCTTTCTAAAATCAACAATGTATCTTTAGTGTTTGGTGATGCTGCCACCCATGTTCCATCTTTTATAGGGTCAAAGGTCATTTTTTGGTAGGTGTCTAGTGTGCGCTCTGCAGGTCATATTTCTTGACAGATTTCTTTCAAATTTTGTATGGAAATGTATCTTGGTACAATCTACAAATTTATATTTGTTGGTCCTTTATAAGGTCAAAGGTCATATGTCTTTTGTGCGCTCTAACTGCCAAATTTCTTCATGGATTTCTTTCAGATTTTGTATGGAGGTGCGTCTTAGTCAAATCTACACATTGTAAGTGTTTGGTGATGCTGCCACCTGTGTTCCGTCTGTTATAGGGTCAAAGGTCATATTTTGGTGGCTGTCTTGTGTGCCCTCTGCAGGCTCGCATTTCACATTTCTTGACAGATTTCTTTTGAATTTTCTATAAAGATCCTTTCGTTTGAGGGAGGGGAAGCTCGGTGGGATATCTTTGTCCCTCCTTCGAACATGAGGATGACGCAAAAATCGCTGCCAGTGCTGGGGGATACATGTACATTCGCATTGCGCAGCAATGGAAATTTCTAGTTTAAATTGATATACTCTATATTTGCTTCCTATTGGCTGCAGCCGTCTTCAGCTTGTCAACACTGACCAATGAGATGCTCCGTAACAAGTGGGTAGCCAGTGAGGTTGATAGATCAGTGGAAAACTCTTGGAGAGCAGTTAGTGATTGCAGTAGAGAATGCAGTTACAGATATTTTATTTGCATTATTCAAATTTTAATTTATATTCTTGTTGATTCCTATTGGCTGCAGCCATCTTCACCATGTCAACACTGACCATTGAGGTACTCTGTAACAAGTGGGTAGCAAGTTCATACCTGCCAACCAGTCCGATTTTGTCGTATATAGTCCGATTTTGTACTCAAAAAAGGGTAAAAAATCGGACGAGTACGATTTTTTTTTTCTTTTTTTCTTTTTCTTTCTTTTCAAAATGTGCATATATATACATGTATACACACATACATATAGCTCATACATACATAAGCTCATTAAGCCAAAATATTCATGATCTTTATCATTGAAGTATATTGGTCATACCTTAAAAGTTTGACTAGAGGCGCTACTTTCTCACAGTATTAGCAGATATTATCAACAGCCCCAGCCCCGTCCACAAGGATCTAGTATAATGAATATGTATCTAGCCCTTTGTCAACGATCTTCGAGCAGGTCTTAATGAATATTCATGATAGCATAATCATGTAAAATTGAGAAGAGGTAAACGTTACTTAGGGTAAAAAACCACCAAGCAAGCAGAAGTACCTCTTGGGTCGGTGGTTGGTGCAAATCATTCTAGGCATGGCGGTATGTAAAGCCGTAGGTTCAAGTCGCATTGGATTAATTATGTTTTTATTCTTCGATTTCATAGGAAATTTTGTTTTAACAAATGCCACCGTTTTGTGCATAGGAATAGGAAGGAAAATCATTTACTTTTTGTCAGATACACAATTCAGGTGAAATCATGGCATTCCCTGTCCCACCCCACCACACCCCACCCACACACACACACACACACACACACAAACACACTAGTTAAGAGTCGTGTAGGCGGGGGGGGGGGGGGGCATGGGCGTCGATCTGTCATTGATACCCATTCATCAGGGGGGATGATCTATTCATCCATCCCCCTGATGAATGGGTATTACGTAAGTATCGACGCCCATGGGGGGGGGGGGGGGGGGGGGGGTGCATGTCCGTCGCCAAAAATGTTCGAGGCCGAGACCGATACCACTTATTCAGTTGTTTCCCCAAGGCCGCCAAATAGTGGTAAAGGGGGAAGGGGCCATTTGTAACTTGTAACGTTTTTTTAAAATAATGTTTGTTATGAATTTTCGACACCCTTGGGCCTTGGTCCATTTAACGATGTCTCTCAAGCTACCCATCATCCTTCCCCTTCGACCTGTCCAAAATATTTCACTGAACATCACGACCAGTAAATCAATGAGGATTACGTATTGTATTAGAATTATTTTAAGAAAATACGCGCCTTAAAGCCAAATCCCCTAAATGCTGGCAGATGACAATTAAAAACAATTCAATCAAATTAAACATGTTAAATAGCAATGTAGCTATCGAGTATGTATGTACAACATGCATTCTGCCTCATAGCCATTGGTTCCTGATATGTTTGAATAAGGGAATGTGTTTTACATTAACATGTTATAGTATTTTCACAAATCATTCCATAGAAAATATTCCATGTACAAATATTTATTACAAAATCGCTCTATATTTAAGCATTATGTTCATCTAATAAGGTAATTTGTCTTTAACTAGTTTTTCTCTTTCCAGTTGAATTTCTATTCATCACGATCACCTGTTTGGTTTCCATGTGATTCTTTTGTTATCATATTTTACGACGCACACTGAAGCTGTTACTAGGCAGATAAACCTCGTACAAGCAGTCGATCTGTTTGAATATTACGTAACTATGCATTATAGCGCTCTCTGCATGATAGGCCATTTTGTAATGGCATATTATGCCGTTGATATACAGTCGATTAAGTGATCGAGGTTATCCCAGATGTCGTCATATTTTGAAGCACTTGGGCAAGAAAATATAGTAGCGATCTTGTCTATCGGAGGAGAAATGTTGTCCCTTTATCAATCTGAGTGGACTTTGGGGCCAACAATTGATTTATATTGGGATTACAGATACTTGCTAACTTTATTCTGGTATTAACGTGTGTGAGGTGTGTGCGCTATGTGCGTACTGTATTTGAATGAATGCAAACAAAACCAATCATGAAAACATTGTTTTTAAATGCAGGTTACAAAAGAAACAAATGAATTGAAACAATTTAAAACAAAATAAATAAAAGAATATAATGAACAAAAAATGACGAGAAAAAAAGTGAAATGAAAGGAGAATGACACAAAACAGGGAAACAGAACCAACAACTAATACTATAAAAAAACGCAGGACTTCATTTGGGTGGATTTGATCCGCGTACTTTGAGATCTAAACACAGACCAATACCATCTATAGTTGAACCACGTTCTGAAGCGGAATTTAAAGCATATTCTTTCAGCCCTTTCACACATCTTCGACATGTTTCATTCATGCTTATGTATAATTATTCAGAACAGGTGTACGATCTATTGCATTATTTGAGGCGCTAGGAGGAACATTATTGTTCGAACTGTATTATTCTGTCCAAGCAATCGTTATCCTCATTGTGCTCTCCGCATTATCTGTTTTGAAAAGGAACTCATGATGCACCACCAACAAGACTATTCACACTATTTCAAATAAATAGCAACAACATATATATTTGCATAATCTCTTGAGTTTCATCTCAACTATAGAGATAGAAACATATTGCATAACATAGCAGTTTCCAAGTTACAACGTGCAGCACTAGCAGCATAAAATCAAAGAATGCATGACACGGCATCTCAAGTTCGAATCTGACAAACCATGCATAATGAACATAATCGTAGTCATAGCGTGCGTGTGCTGTGTGCATGTATACTATAACGGGTGTGTTTGTGTCCGTGTGTGTGTGGGGGGGGGGGGGGAGGGGGGGGGGGCTGGGTTGCTCAACATTGCCTCCTATTCATAAGTTGTTATTAATTCTTGGTCGGAAAAGAGTAAAATAAAATTTGTGCTTGATGAAGAGTTGCCTGAAACAGGGTGATGAATCAATTTTAAAATGACCCTACCCCTCCATCCACTAATATATAAAGCTTAATACTATTACTAGCAGAATGTCAGGACTTCACTCACCTGAATGTAATAATTGTGTATTTAAGTTAACACAGAAATGATAATGTTCATTCCCATTCCTATGCACAAAACGCTGGCATCTGTTAAAACACAATTTCCTATGAAATAAAAAATAAAAAAATAAATCACTTATCCAGTGCGTCTTGAACCTACGGCTCTTCATACCGTGATGCAATTTTACCTTATCCTGATTTGCACCAACCACTGACCCAAGAGCTACTTCTGCTTGCTTGATTGGATTTCAACCCTTAGTAACGTTCATCTTTTCTAACTTTGCGTGATAATGCTATCATGAATATTCATTTAGACCGGCTCGAAGATCGTTGACAAAAGGCTAGATACATATTCATTATACTGGATCGTTTTGGATGTTTGCTGGCGCTATTGATACTCCTCTAATCCAGTAGCGCCTCTAGTCAAACTTTTACGGTATATGTTTTAAAATAAGGCTAAGATAGCACAAGAGAGCATCTAGAACCCTAGAGCTGGACCCCGGCCGCAAAGAACTTCGTGCTTCGCACTCGTGATGCACGCTTCGCTCACATGAGCGTAAGATTTTTCATTTTCAAATGTTGGCAGGTATGCAAGTTGGTAGCCAGGGAAGTTGATAGAGCACAGGGGAACACTTGTAGAGCAGTTAAACTCTGCTTAATTTAATTTGGTTTTCTTGTTACTTCCTATTGGCTGCAGCGGTCTTCAGTATGTTGACATTGACCAATAAGATGCTCCGTGACAAGTGGATAGCTGATGAAGTAGACACGAGTAGTGGAGAACACTTGGAGAGCAATTTTGTTTGCATTTATAATTTAAATTGATATTCTTGTTGTTACTTCGTATCAGCTGCAGCGGTCTCCAGCGTGTCAACACTGACTAATGAGACGTTCCTTAACAAGTGGACAGCTAGTGAGGGTGATAGAGCAGTGTAGAACACTTGAGAGCAGTTTTGTTTGCATTTATAATTTAAATTGATATTCTTCTTGCTTCCTATTGGCTGCAGCGGTCTTCATCATGTCAGCACTGACCAATGAGAAGCTCTGTAACAAGTGGGTGGAGGTTAACAGGGCAGTGGAGAACACGAGCAACTTACTTTGCATAATTCATTTCAAATAAATTGCATAATTCCAATAATTCAATTTGCTTGATTCAAATTTATATACTAGTATTCTGGTTGCTTCCTATTGGCTGCAGCGGTCTTCAGTATGTCGACATTGACCAATGAGACGCTCCTTGACGAGTGGATAGCCAGGGAGGTTGATAGAGCAGTGGAGAATCCTTGGAGAGGATTTCAAGATAATTAAATTTAAATTATAAGATAATTTAAATTGATATTAACTTCATAATATTTGTGTTGCCTATTGGTTGCAGTGGGTTTGACCATGTCATCATTGACCAATGAGAGGCTCCATAAGAAGTGGATAGCCAATGAGGTAGATAGAGCGATGGAGAACACTTCGAGAGCAATTTTGTTTGCATAATTTAAATTTATTTATATTCTTGTTGTTTCCTATTGGCTGCAGCCGTCTTCATCATGTCAACACTGACCAATGAGATTCTCTGTAACAAGTGGGTGGCCCCATGAGGTAAAAAGGGCAGTGGAGAACATGAGCAACTTAATATGCTTGCTTAAAATGTATATATTCTTGTTGCTTCCTATTGGCTGCAGCGGTCTTCAGCATGTCGACACTGACCAATGAGACGCTCCGTGACAAGTGGATAACTGCTGAGGTAGACAGAGCTGTGGAGAACTATCTTGATGGTATCAACCTGGACATGGAGCTCACTCTGACCAAAGAACAAGCTCCGCTACTGACCACACTGGTGCAACTTTTGACCGACGCCTTCCACAAAGCCATTCCTTCGTCAAAGGTTTGTTTTTCAAATGGGTACGGGTAGTTTTGTGCATTCAGATAGTAACATCAAATTTAGCATCTTCTTAATAACGAGAAATTGATGCTAGATGGTTGTAGTGTTTAGTGAAACACCACACTGGTGTGCCCTATAATAACTCTTAGGGCATTGCAATATAGTTGTAGAATATGGCCAGCAAAAAGTTTTAATACATCAACCAATGTAGAGGTTAAACTCAGTACAACATACAACCAAGGTTAAAGGGGACCACCAGGCAAAGGACAACACATTATCATATGTTTTGGTACCGTTTCGTGATATCAAATAGATACCCAACATTTTGCAAAGGGTTGTGTAATTCATAAACAAAGCAATTAATTTCCACCACTTACGGAACCACTGCTATTTCCTGGTTCCATACGGGCCAAGCATTTGCGAGTGCGCCAATGCTTTCACGCGTACGTCAATAGATTCCCGGATGATTCATTCGCTCTGCACAGTGCGCTCTGGCTCTGCACGCTTATAGTCTACGCAATTCAGACTGCATGAACGCATGGTTGAGAATGGTGATGCGTTTTCCAATTATATATTTTTTTCTGAAAACATATTTTTGTGAACTTGTTGAAGGAATGGAATACTAAAGATGGTACCTTTCTATAATAAGAATATTATTTTTGGGTGGGGGTACCCTTTAAACTTGGTTCAACAGCAATTGAAATGAAGCTAGTTTATTATGTGAAAATAATTTTTTTAAAATCTACATTTCACAATCTGATGAATCTAATGTTTTACTTTCCTTCTGCCAGGTTTCGTTTGACGCCCCACACACCAGATTCAGTAGAAGTCGGCCGTACGAGTACGACAAGTTGGCGGCCATTTTGGATTACATGGTCATCATGGCGTATGACATGGGTTATGCCCGTGGCATTCCCTCTAATGTTGCTAGCAGCCATGGTGCTTACTCTACAATGGTCCAAGGTAGGTTTGTTTGAATTTCTACGAAGGTCGAAAATTTATCAGGTTGTAGCTCGTTCGTTCGTGTCTCCTTAATTAGATCAAGATAAGAGATACAGTTCCTAAATAAAGTTTGTCCATCTCTCGATGGCTGCGATGGCCGGCTCATTAACGAGGGAGAGGTCGTCATCCGTGCAAGCCGTCCCGCCACACTGCAGGATGTGGTCCATCGTCTGTGTCTCTCCGCATTTGCATATAGAGTCTCCTTCAGGAGCAAAGCCCTATCTTGCCATGTTGACCTTACACCGTCCCATTCTTGTCTGCATTCGGTCAGGCGTTGCCACTGTGGCCACTTTAGGTTTAGTCCTGTGATGAGTATGGTTTGTAGCTGACCTCTTGTGACTCCTCGGATCTTATCTCGCAAGGCTATTTCCTGCTTTGCACAGCCTCCTTCAGGGTCTTATATAAATCCATCTCCCATCATTTCCTTTTCACCTTCAAGCCATCTCTGTCTGGGTCTTCCTCTCTTTCTACTGCCTTGAACAATATAAGTCAATATTATGTAAAACAATATAACTGCAAATGCGGCAAAATCGATATGATCATCTAAGAACATTTGAACTTGTCTGATTAGTCCTAATTTTCAGTTGATTTATTTTTGTTATACATGAATGGGTAGCTTTTTCGCTAAGGGTATTCTAGCTGTGCTATGTTACGGATATAACTACAAATAAAGATAATCTCAAACACAACTGATTAATTCAATTTCATTTTGTTAAAAAATGAATTGGGACCCTCTTCACTAAGGGTATACCACCTAGTAATCTGGTTCTAACTGTTCCATGGTATGGATTTAACTTCAAATGCATCAACATCTCTAAGATCATCTAAGATATATATTCAAATGTGAATAGTCTAAGATCATTTCAACTTATCTGATTATTTAAGCCCAAAATAATGAAGCTCTCTAATTCATGGCAAAATTAATGACACATTATGCAATTATTATTTTTGTTTTAGGAACGAGGACCTTTTTTTGTGGAGGGTACTCCCCCCGTAAGCTGGTACTAGCCCTGGTACGGATTTGACTTCAAATGCACCTAAATCTCTAAGATCATCTAAGATATTCAAATGTGAATAATCTAAGATCATTTTAACTTATCTGATTATTTCAATCAGTGTAAGCCAAAGAGATTTTAGCTCACGCTCCTAGGAGGTCCTTATTCATGGCAAAATGAATGGACAAATTATGCAATTATTATTTTTCTTTTAGGAATGGGGACCTTCTTTGCCGAGGGTATTCCACCCAGTAAGCTGGTACTAGCTGTTCCTTGGTATGGGTATGACTTCCAATGCACCAACCTCTCTGGGGTAAGTGATACATCTGGCTAAGGGGTTCGACACTAGCCCAGGCTAATAAGAATCAATGGCTCAAATTCTCATCAGCAGCACAATTTTAGTCCAGGCTCCAAAAAAAAAAAGACAGAATTCTGGAAACTGGTTAAACCGTTTCACACATGAGGAAACAAATATTCTAAGCATACTTCAAAGAGTTTCAGGGGTAATTATGCATGAATTACTATCAATTCTGGGAGACTCTCAAACAAATGCAATTTCATAACAATTGTAAATGTTTAGTCAAGTCTAAGCTTCTCAGCCAGGTCCGAGCATCTGTTGTCTGATGAATCCCCTCAAAAGTATCAGGGAAACATTGGAGAGGGCAGTCATTTTCCACATGCTGCACTGGCTGGTCTGGATTCCCGCAGTCACATGCAGGGCTGTCTTTCATTTTCCGTCGATGAAGATGATGGGCTGACCTTGCATGGAGTCCCCTATTGCTTTCTGCGGAGGTTTAAGCTGGCTCTGATGTAGGGTCTTGTACAAGGTGTTGATTAGGGAAGTCTGAAGCCACCCAGGTTTTGCACCAGTCTTCTTTAAGGTTGAGCTCTTCTAGAGACTTCGCAGAAGACCAAAAGGGTGTCTGTGATGTAAGGCGCATGTTGGGTAGGTTCCCTAGGTCCTCGTGGATAGGTAGGTCTGGGTTGGTGGAGGTGCGATATAGCTCTTTGCGCGTTAACTCCTGTTTGCGTACTTGAGGGGGAGCAATGTGGGAGAGAGCAGGTAGCCATTGAAGAGCTGTTGACTTTAGAGTGCTAGTAATTGTTCTCATAGCTGTGTTTAAGATGGTATCTACCTACTTGGAATGGCAGCTTTCTGCCCATACTGGTGAGCAGTACTCTGCAACAGAGTACGCATGCGCTATGCATGCTGTTTGGAGGGTTTGTGTGCCAGAACCCCAGCTGTTCCCTGCTAACTTCCGGATAATGTTGGCTCTGGTCTACAGTTTTCCGGAAACCTTGTTCAGATGTTCCGCACGGTAGGTGAGGCTGTGGTCCAGAGTAATTCCAAGGTATTTGGGAACTCTTCATGTTTGACTGTTTTCCCACAGAAGGTGACCTTAAGTTGAGCTTTTGCTTGTCTGTTACTGAGGTGGAAGGCAATGGTTGTAGTCTTTACTGTAGTTGGATTGGGACAGAGGCGGCAGTAGGTGAAGTAGTCTTCCATCTTCTTCGTGTCTTTGGTGAGGGTAGTGCTAAGTATGTTGACATCGGTGGATTGGGTAGCAAGTGCAAGATCATCTGCATAGGCAAATTTCCTAAAAGTGGTCTTCATCAGGTCACTTACATAAATGTTAAAAAGCATCAGGCCAAGACAGATCGTTGAGGGAGGCCGTTATTGAGGGTTCTAGCCGAGCTCGTTTGTCCTCCAAGTGAAACTCTGACACTTCTGTTGCTGAGTATGGAAGCGAGGATGCGCATGGTTGTCTGACACTTGAAGATGTGGGAGGCTTTGAGCAGCAGACCACGTCTCCATACAGTGTCATAGGCTGATGGGAAGTCGATCAGTGCCACGTGCGATGAAATTCGTCAGATGAGAAAGTTCTGACGCAAATAGTCGTATATATGTGTATTATTGGTACACATCAGGAAAAAGAAGAGGTGGAAAAGATACAGAGAAAAACTTGCAAACAAAGTCTGTTTGACTCGCACTGGATAGCCCATTATCTATGGGAAGCCCATTGTCTAAGGGAATTAAAAAAATGTAGATTGACATGCTTTTTTTTTCTTTGCGCAGAACATCTGTTCCCTGGAGTTTGCAGACTGCTTTGACTGTGATCCGCCACAGCAAGCGAGCTCTAAACTCAGTTACAGGGCCATCATGGACCTTGTTGCGCGCAACGCAACCACACAGCCCATATGGAACGGCACGTGTGATTCCTTTTACTTTTCATACAAGGTGAGTTACAAACATGTTAGGGGAAAGGGTTCTGGACCCTCTATTCAATTTGAACAAAGAGTCTTTTTCCAGAAGGAGAGGAAGACTCCCTATTGTCTGCAGAACTGAAAAAAAAACTGTTACACTGTAGCTGGCAAGGCCCCCCTAAAAAACTTAGCACAAAGGTCTTTTGTTCAGTATTGATTGGGGCGTTCTAGAGCATTCCACTTAACAATGCCATTGAATAGAGGGTCCAGAACCGGTTCTAGACCCTTGAAGAATGATACTACAGTAGTACTACTACTTGTACTCAAGGTTGGCAGGGAAATACCTGTGGCTGTGAGTCCTCCGTGGAATACCAGGGAATACCGCCCGGGAAATAGGTGCTCGTCTTGAAAATATGGGCAAAGCGGGAAGTATGCTTTGATGTCCAACTATATCTTTCCGTTTCTCTCTGTCTTCATAAATCCTTTCACTTTTTCATCCTTTTTTAACAGTTTTGTTTCTTCTTAAATTGCAAAGAAATGCATGGATAAATATTGTAATCTATATTTGTTTTTGTTTTTATTTGTCTTTGTGTTTTTTGCATATACTGGAGCAGAGGTGGGGTGAAATGCACTAAGTTTGGTATGGCAACCCTGCAAGCCTTGATATACGTTACTGCTACACAAAGGTTGTCAACCATATGGAATATATACCATTTGGATGTGAATATTACAATATTGGCAAGATGTAATTATTGTATCTTTGTGTGTTTTTTGCATAAAGGATTAGTCCACGAGCCAAATGCACCAGGTCTTGTATGACAACTCGGCATGCCTCATTATACGCTACTATGAGTATTTTCACATATCACCAGATAGTGTAAACGGATGCCCAACGGATAGAACATTTACAAAATCAAATTATCCTGTGAAGAAAGTTGTCTCCATTGCTACATGCACAATACTTTCTGGAGATAAAACAGCGGATATATCGTCTGTGAACAATTAGGCAAGAAATGCTTACGGACGGATTGAAAAGTTTGCTTTGCATCGGACATCTGTTGACGCTATCCAGTGATATGTGATAAGGGCCTAAGGGGGTATTCCGGGCCTGATAAAACCATTCGTTATTTGAATAAGCAGAATAAGAGGCATAATTGGTGAAAGTTTGATCAAAATCGGACAAAAAACATAAAAGTTATACCTATTTGAACATCATGTGGTAATGAGCGATCGTTTCAAAATTGCCGCCATATGTAACATCATTGACGAGCAACTCGCCATGGCTTTAGTACATGAAAATACACTTATTTCTCATTTTTGTTGCTAAAAATTAATTTTCTCTGCTTGTTTTCACGAATTCATAGAAGAATATCGATGGGCCAACCTCCCTAGAATTTGTAAGCTCATAAATTTGCTTTGTTATTAAGAAAATTTAAATTTTGTAAAAGTTTCATGTAGAAGTCAAAATGGCTGCAGCTCGCAAGAGACGTCACGATCGATAGCAATTTCGAACGATACTAAAAATCAGAGCAAAGTTCATCCTGTCATAACTTTTTTATTGCTCTACCGTTTTGGCTCAGATTTTCGATCATGATTCTTCATATTCACTTCATTTTATAGCAAACATCACATTTCTGGGGTGGAATTTCCCTTTAAGCAAAGGTTGCTCACCACATGAAAAATGCAGTACGGATTTGAATGACTAAGTATTGCGATACTAACAAGTTGTGATTTATTTTATCTTTGTATGTTTTTGCCTACAATATAGGATCAGTCCACGGGCCAAATGTACCAGGTCTGGTATGACAACCCAGCAAGCCTCCTTATGCGCTACTACTTCGCAAATGTCGTCAACCTTTTTGGGGTGGCCATGTGGCACGCAGATGAGCTTGACTACTCCAACAGCACCGTTGCTAGACAACAGACCAAGGCGATGTGGGATGCCATAGCAAAGTTTTTGGAGCCGCTCTAACCAACCGCTACGGCAGATTCTACTTTTTTAATAACCCGTTCAGGATGGACTGATTTTACTACAACATGTATTCTCCATAGACCTAATACCCAGGGGGCAAAAGGGGTTTTTCAGCTTTTGCCTGTTGTAAAAGGTTGGCCACCAGAAATGGCTTCTAGGACTTTCTAGGATCACAACCTAGGTGGACAACCTCGCGAACCAGCTACTGGAAGTCCACAGGTTGGGTTTTAAGATATTCACCAATTATGCAGCTAAATAGTGTGTTTCAGCCTTAGGGGTCATGAATACCCAGTCATACATCTTGCACAATTACACCACAATGCACTGCTGATTCCAGCTTGTTTTTTTCATGGAGGTCTTCCCTAGAGTCCTGCGCATCGTTTGATACCAAATTGAGCATATTGCATCTTTGTTTTTTTAATTTTTTTATTTATTATTTCACCAGGGAACCGTACTCAGCCTCAGACGGTCCCTGAAATAAAAACAATACATCAAAATAACAAAATATTAAATACAGTATTTACATATTACAAATATAAGAAAACAACATATTTGACACAATTTAGCAAACAAGGAAAAATATACAAATTATTCTACTGTTTTAAGACAATTTTTAAAGGCATTTATATTTAAGGATTTCGTCTGATCTGAAAGACCATTCCACTGTTTTGCCCCCCTATAAATCATACTTCTATGCTTAAAATTGGTTGAACATCAAGGAATCTCAAGTTTCAAACAAGCATTTCTCAAATGATAAGAAGATCGTTTAAAGGTAAAAATCTGACACAAACTACTGTAGGTGGGTACATATTATAACATATTTTGTACATCACATACAATAGTCGAGTTTTCAATCTTGTATCAATTGTACTAATACCAGTTTGATTATAAAGTAACTGTGTAGAATTACATCCACTCGACATTCAAAACAATACGTAATTTTTGTAATCGGTTTAAACTGCCCTTACCACAATTTCCCCGTATACCGTCACAATAATCAAATTTTGCTTGAATAATACTTTTATAGAACAACATGGCTGAGTTTTGTGTTATGTACGGTCTAATCTGTTTTAACAAATATATACTGGATGTTATGTCCTTAATAATATTTCTACTTGTATATTCCAATTTAGACATTGAATTACATTTGATTCAATGCTTAAATTCTGAGGGTGAACATTTTTAAGTCTCTTTCTAGAACCAAGTAATAAAAATTCACATTTAGCTGTATTTAAGACCAATCGATTATTTTTAAGCCATTTAGATACAACAGTCAGTTCCTTATTAAGTGCATTAACTACAAAGTCGACATTCTTATTTTCAACGTATATGCCTGTGTAATTTGTGTAAAGGGATAAGTGACACTGATCAAGGCATTCAGCCAAGTCATTAATATAAAATACAAATAATAGAGGGCCCAAGTTGCTCCCTTGAGGCACGCCACACTTGACTTCACCCATTGTCGACTGTACCCCATCAAGAACAGTATACTGATGACGGTCAAGAAGATAATCTTGTATCCATTTCAAGGCATTACCATTGATCCCCATTCGTTTCAATTTAAGCAACAATACATCGTGGTCCACTGTATCGAAAGCCTTTCGCAAGTCCAACGCTATTATACCAACAAAATTACCCCTATCTAAGATGTCTAGCCAGCTCTCTGTTACATTCAATAGGGCTGTCATAGTAGAATGTTTTGGTCGAAAACCCGATTGATGATTTGACAAAAGTGAATTACTAGTAACATAGTCATATAATTGACGAGAAATGATTTTTTCTAAAATTTTAGCAAAAACTGGCAATACACTTATAGGTCTATAATTTCCGATTTCATTTTTATTTCCACCTTTAAAAATTGGAGTTACTCTGGAAATCTTTAAAGGGATAGTTGAGTTCTGGTAAGGAGAGTACAGTTTTGGTGAAACTGAATTTTAGTAACCAAAACCTGCATCATTACATTACAAACTAATAGTTATAACTAGAAAGGAACACAAAATTACAAATGACGTAGTAAAGATCATGTAATCATTCAAAAAGAGCCGTTAAAACGTAAGAGGGCGCTCTCTAAAACACTCATCGGTTTCAACCATTTTGAATAAAATATTGTGCATGTAATGCTATGTTGAAATAGTGATTAGATAGAGAAATAACCAACAACTTTTTAAATACCTATTTTGTAACTTTTTGAAAAGAGGAAGCATTTTTTTGAATTTTTAACGGCTGGTTCAAAATTCTCTAATAAACCTGGGGCCCCAGGTTTATTACAAATTGTTATATTTATGGATATTTCAGCCGTCTCTGAACCGATTTTGATCAAACAAAGATGATTTTATTATTTAAATATTATGCTCTTTCAAATTTTACACTCAGTTTTTCATTACCTCACAAAAAAAAAGTAGTCTAGCGCCCTCTCTACCAAAACTCAACTATCCCTTTAATCATGCTGTTACCAATCCTTGTTGTATTGATAAATTAAATATATGTGTAATCGGTTTTACTATAATATGAGCAATTGGCTTAATAAGAGACATTGGAATGTTATCATTGCCACAAGCTTTCTTATCTGACATACTATTGATTACTTTCAAAACATCATCTTCTTTGATACTTCTAAAAGTTGGTAAATTCGCTTGACGAGGATAATGTTCTTGTTGAATTAAAGTTTCATCATTAGTTAACCCAGCATCACTCTGAAGTTGTTTTCCAATGTTTACAAAGTAATCATTAAAATTGTCCACAATAGCTCTTTTCTCAGTGTATCGAATACCATCTCGTTCTATTTCCAATATTTTGTCTGATTTATTTTTCTTTGGCATCACATAATTTAAAGACTTCCATATATCGCCTGACTGACCATTACTTGTTTGTATAATACTTTGTATATATTCTCGTTTAGATTTCCGTATTTCAGCTGTTACCTTGTTTCTAGCTCTTTTATATTCATTCCAATCATCTAATGTTTGCGATCGTTTCGCCTTTTGTTTTAATTTGTTACGGTCACGAATTAATTGTAAAATATCATTTATCCACGGCGATTCTTTTTTCTTAATACGTTTACGTCTAAGCGGAGCATGTATATCAATTTCTTTCAATAAGTCTTTTTCAAAACATGAGTATGCACTGTTAGCGTTTTCTGCTCTATATACACTTTCCCATTGCAGTGCACCAATGTCTTCTTTATATTGTTCAATATTTACATTTCTTACATTCCTACTATTTTTATATTTATGAACATTTTCATTCAACAACTTTTCTTTGCCCCATATGCAACAAATCATGTAATGGTCACTCAAAGATACTGGTATAACAAGAGATTTCCTAACTTTACTTGTGTCATTAACATGACATCTACCAATGTTGACGTATTTACAGTAACTCTCGTTGGAGAATTAATTAATTGAGATAAGCTCAAAGTATCAGTTATCTCAAGTAGGTGCCTTGACTGCCATGACAATTGGTTTGCAAGCATATTACAATTTAGATCACCCAAAACAACAAAGTTTAGATGCAAATTATCAATCTTTTGTAACACGGGTTTCAAATAAATCAAACATCTGTACATTTGCACTTGGTGGTCTATACCATACAACAATAATAAACGGTTTCACATTTTGAATTTTACTTTCTATTGTCACATAAGTCTTCTCTTACTTGATAATTTATCGATTCCCTAATATAAATAGCTGTACCTCCGCCAAAACGATTCCTGTCCCGTCTGATGATATCGTAAGAGTCAATTTCTATTTCAGAGTTATGTATATGTTGACTTAAATGAGTCTCACTCAGTGTCATAATATCAATATTGGCAGCTTTAATAATTTCACATATTTCATCAATATTTTTAGTTAACGACAAACAATTCAAGTGGGATATTTTTAAGCCCTTTACCTTCCTTTAACAATTGTAATTGAGTTTCAACAGTTGAGTTTCGAACAGTTTCATCAATAGTCACAATTTCAGATTGCCTTTCTAGTTCACGTGTTTCACTATAATCGTACTCAGGCAATTCAGTCATCATTTACGTGAAAGTGTATCTCACCTCCATCTATTCTAGTCTCTCAATGTCACCTGCACGTCTGATGGTGATCTTTTGATCCTTCTCCCCCGGGACCGACAGCAACGCCGTGATCTTCCCGTCGTTGGTCCATACCCGTTTCACTAACCTCTTGTTTCTGGCTGCGTTGACAAGTTCCCTGCGATGTGTAGTGAGGTCTTCTTGGATGAAGATCCTCGTACCTCGTAGACGGGTCTTGGCTTCAAAGACTGCTCGTCTGATGTTGTAGGTGCCGAACTTGACGATCGCGGTCGCTTGGCGCGTTCGTTGTTCCGGGCCGGAGTTTTGCTGTGATCCTGTGACCTCGGGCGATGTCTGCGGGATTGAGATCGATGTCGAGTTGATCTTTGACGACCTCCTGAACTAGATCATCGGTTTTCTCGTCTGCCTTCTCAGGGATTCCGTAGATTCGCAGACACTCCCGCCTGCTGTACTGCTCCTGTACTTCTTGTTCATCTCTCAGCCTGGCTAGAGATCTTTCCATGTCAGTAACTCTGTTCTTTAGCGCAGATATTTCTGTATCCTTTGCAGTGATCTCGTGGTTGAGTGCTTCATACATGTTTTGGGAAACTCTGTCTAGAATCGCGTCTGCGATTAGATCGACGAGTTGGTTGAGAATTGGTTCACTTGACACAACTTCTTTTATGAGTTTTCGGACGTCTTTTGTTTTTTTTCACATTGTGTTGACTCGTGGCATTGTCCTCCTCTCCACTAGACTGACCAGCCGAGTTTTCTGTTTTTTCGTCGGCCTCATCGCTGTTTTTTCGGCGTTCGCTCTTTCTGGGCTCTGGTGTCGTGCTATCTCCTTCTTCATATTCACCACCGTTTTGCTTCTTTTTTGGCTTTGTCATCTCTAGAAATTCTAACAAGCAATCTAGTTCAACAGTTTTGTCAATGTCCACGTATATTTCGGTAGCTTCAGCAATACAAGTCAATTTTTGCTCAAGCTAGATCGATCGTCTCAGTACATGCATGTAACTGATAATCTCCAACATTAATCGTGGTGCGGCCTAAAGGTTACTGTGTCTCACGTCGTTACAACGTAATATGTCACATACGGACGTGAAATTTGTATACAGCGCATATGTATAAAAGGTAACTAAATTCTTAAAAATGAAAAATAGGCTATATTTTGATCTTTATAAACTTCATTCGCATTTCAGATAACTATTAAGAGAATTATGTAATGAAACTAAGTATATAAATTAATAAACAATACAAAACATAAGTAATAAAAAACAATTAAATACATAAGAATATGAGTTAATGTTATAATTTGTTTAGATGTGGTTAAATTACTATATCAAACGATACAAAATATATCCGCAAAATCACATATTAAGCTTATCCCTTGAGTGAGATACATGGGAGGAGGAAAGGGGGTGTTCAAAAGACCAGCCTTTCGTCAATGGACTTCAAAAATAATTATAATCGAGGTCTACCCACCCAGTTTGGATGAAGTGTGTCTGTAGGCTTACATGTCACGTTTGAGGGCGAGTCTCATTCTAGGTCTAAAGGAGATACATCGTGAAGCTAGCAAAGGAGGTATATTATACATAAATATAGTTGGCTCATGTTAAAAGTTGGCCCCCATAAATGACTCGTAGGACCTTCTAGAAATACAACCTAGTTGGACAACTTCACGGACTAGCTCCTGGATGTCCACAGGAAGCGGAACTTTAAAAAAGGCATCTACAAAAAACCCACTAAATGCACCCCTCTCAACAGACAGAGTTCAAGTGTATGCTCCCTTTATGCTGCATCTCCATTCATCCAGCTCACACCATACATCTGGTCCGAATCGTGTCATCAGGGATAAAGAGGTTGTAGTCAAGGTCAATGATAACCGAACTGTCAAAGAACAGTGGTTGTTGATGCAATGTGCAGCATTTGTCACTGGCCATCTCATAAAGGTGAAGCATTTGAAGCAGTCCCTGAATGGCACGCAAATCTGTTGCTGGAAGAATTTCCTTTCGGTACTGATATCATACACTTTTGTAGTTACAGATACAGTTAGGCCAGCCTAATTAATTCGCATAATTTTGCATTTTTAAACTTTTTTCAGCTCCTGCATCCAGAAATTAACCAATAATTGTTGTTTACATGTTGACAAGAGATATGTTTGTATTTCTGCTCAATAAAATCTTTGCAAAATAATTTTGGCTATTTAATTTTAAGAAAAAATAAGGTGGTGTTCGAGGTGCAAATCTGGGAAAATAGCATATATTTTTTGTTTTACCCTGTCCGAGTCCGAGTCCGAGTCCGAGTCCCTGGAGTCGAGTCGAGTCGAGTCTAAGTCCGAGTCCGAGTCCCGGACATCCGAGTCTCGAGTCCCGGACATCCGAGTCCGAGTCCGAGTCCCAACGGGAAAATCTTAAATTGCGATTCTTTTCATGACACATCAGTTTCATTATGATAAATGCCTTACAGTGAACTCTCTGTAACATAAATAGTTGTCTGGTTCATTGTAAACTTACATTTGTCAGAGAATTTATATATTTTAACTCTTCTTACTACAACAGTTATCATCATAATAGACACCATCAAAGAAATGACAAAGAGTTATTTGCAGAAATGATTTTGGGCATTGTCAAAGGTTATTATTACAGAGTATGAGACATATTCAATAACAAAAATAAAATAATAAAAAAGTTCATAAAAAGTGTGACAGACGGGACAAAAATTTTTACTTGATCTTTGTCACCCTTAAATTTCCCCAAAATACAGTGGATAAGGAACTGCTGCATATCTTTTCCGATTAAGGTTAACTGTCAAATGGATTAAGGGGATATAACTTTATTTGCAAACAGTCAAGTTGCTGAAAAATAATCATTGTTAAAGTTAAGCATGAATTTCAGCAATTTTCTAATCCTTTTAAGATCACAATTTTTAGCATAAAATATCAAATATCTGAAAATTCACGTTTTTTGCCATAAACTGTCAGTTATAATCATTTGAACTACTTGACCCAAGAGGCTAAAAGCCTAAAATGATTTTGAAATTTGGCCCATTGTAGACATTTTCATGGAATTACCACGAGTTATTACAATCAGAGTATGTCAGTAGGCCTACTGGAGTACATAGTGTATTACTGAATACTGATAAAGAGTAAAGGCATGCTACAGTGTACTTCACAGTTTAACAAAATTAATAACAAATATTGTTGTGTATATGTAATGGTCGTGTGCCTTCTGCAAAATTTACATTTTGCTTGATGTTTTTTCTTTATTAAACTGGGGAGTGGGGGTGGGGGAGTGGGTGTGTACATGAAAGTGCTGATTACCCAGTCCTTGACTAAGCGGTAATCTCTACCATCTGATTACCCGAACTGTTATGAGTCCTCAGATGCTTTCAGTTCAGGTCATGCATAGCACACATCCCTGCCGCACTGCTTAAGTGTGTATCCTATGGGGCGTTGGGCCAGCATCCCCGCGTTCCCTACTTTAACCTCGCTAAAAACAAGAAGAAAAAGCCTCGAACGGACGGATTAAAACGGAATCGACTCACGCCCGCCCATCGACTACGTGAAACGGATTTGAGTATACTAGAAGTGAACATAAAGAGGCATTAGGTCTAACATAGGTGAGCTTAGCAACCTGTGTCATGAGATAAAACCAGCTATTGTTGTTGTCGTGGAGACATTCCTAGACGAGACTGTTACGGATGGAGCCGACTGTATCACCATTCCTGGCTACTCACTCTGCTGCCGCAGAGACCGACCACACACAACAGGTGGAGGGATTGCCATCTACTGCCTGGAAGGAATCGCCATTTACCACGAAGCTGATCTCGATCCTCCTGAATTTGAACTGATGTGGTTCACAGTAGCCTTGAGAACACAGAAGCTCCTTTGTGCAGCAATCTACAGACCACCAAACACCAAAAGCGACATCATCGACTATCTCGATTCTGCCACCTTTCCTAAGCTAATTGAATTTAACGCCCAGTCTGTGATTCTCCTTGGTGATTTCAATGTACATCACACCGACTGGCTTGGCAGCCACATTACCGACACTGCAGGCAGACGTGCATTGGAGATGACCAACTCTTTGGGACTTAAACAAATTGTTGATGAACCAACCAGGGAAGACCAGATCCTAGATCTTGTTCTGACTGACATGCCTGCCACCTCCACAACACTCGCAAGACTTGGTACATCCGACCACAACCCGGTTCTGGTGAAGTTAGATGTCCCACTTAACCGCGACAAGCCTTACAAACGGAAAGTATGGCGCTACGACAAAGCCGACTACTGGGGAATGCGTGGTTACCTCTCCTCAATAGACTGGACCCAAGCCCTTCAAACAGATCCAGAAACGGCATGCAGACATATTACTAACATTATATCTGATGTTATGGACATCTACATCCTAAGCAAGGAAGTAACGGGAAAGACAAGAGACAAAGCCTGGTTCAACGATCACTGCAGGGAAACAGCTACCAGAAAGAGACGTCTATACGAGAAGATGAAAAGAGAGGACACACAAGCAAATAAAGACAAATTCAAAGAAGCCAGAGCAGAGTACAACAAGGCTGAAAAACAGGCAAAGAGACAACATAATAAGAAACTGAAAGAGGAGCTGACCGATGGATGCATCAGCAGTAAGGAATGGTGGAATAAGGTGAACACCATTTCCGGAAGAAAGACCAAAGCGGATATACCTGCCTTAAAGGATCAGGATCATGTCTACTCTTCTGCAAAGGAGAAAGCAGAAGTTCTCAGCCAGGTTTTTGCTAGGAAATGCCATCTTGATGGTGCCGAAGAGATTGCTCCTGAAGTCCCCAAAACTACTCAGCATGAGATAGACAAAGTAACTTTCAGAGCCAAAGATGTAAAGAGACACTTGTGGAAACTAAGTCCTGACAAAGCGACTGGCCCAGATGAGATTCCTTCCAGAGTCCTAAAGGAGTGTAGCGCTGAACTAGCTAGACCACTCAGCTGCCTCTTTGAGCTCTGCTTCTCGAATGGAGTGTTTCCGAGCCAGTGGAAGACTGCACATGTGGTCACGATACATAAGAGGGATTCAAAGTCCGATCCATCGATGTATCGCCCTATATCTCTCCTCAGCAACATCAGTAAGGTTATGGAATCAATTGTACAGAAACAACTCCAGAACTATCTCT